>CAUYLG010035277.1:0-64674 GCA_963573385.1 Cacajao melanocephalus
GTTTTATTTCATTGAGTTGATCTTTGACCTCTGATATCCTTTCTTCTGCTTGGTCAGTTCGGCTATTGAAACTTGTGCATGCTTCGCGAAGTTCTCGTGTTGTGTTTTTCAGTTCCATCAATTCATTTATATTCCTCTCTATGTTGTCCATTCTCATTAGCATTTCATTAAATCTTTTTTCAAGGTTCTTAGTTTCTTTGCATTCGGTTAGTACATATTCTTTTAGCTCACAGAAGTTTCTTATTATCCACCCTCTGAAGCCTGATTCTGTCAGTTCCTTGCAATCATTCTCCGTCATGCCTTGTTCTCTTGCTGATGAGGAGCTGCGATCCCCTGTAGGAGGAGAAGCATTCTGATTTCAGGTGTTCTCAGCCTTTTTGCACTGGTTTCTTCCCATTTTTGTGGATTTATCCACCTGTTGTCTTTGTAATTGCTGACTTTCAGATTGGGTCTGAGTCGACGGCCGGCTTGTTGGTGATGAAGTTTTTTCTGTTTCTTAGTTTTCCTTCGGCAGACGCCCTTTCCCCACAGAGCTAGGCTTTCCCGGGTTCAGCTGTGCTTACTGTGAAACTCTCAGTTGTCAGTGCTTCCAATTGCTATTCTCCTTGTGGGGATGGGACCAGCTGAGCCTGACTCAAAGGGCACCCAGTCGCATATACTCTGCACTGAGAAGCGCTGCGCCACGCCGGGGTGCCGGCAAAACAGCTGCACCAGCCAAAAGAGTCGTGCTGGTGACACGTGTGGCTCCTCCACTGGGAATCTCCCAGTTTGTGTGCCACAGAAATTCGTCTGAAATTGTGGTGTCCACTTGCTCTCTGTGCTTTCACTGGGAGCTACAATCCTGAGCTGTTGTTAATCGGCCATCTTGGATCTCTCTCCGTATTTCTGTCTTAATGTCTTTTTATTTTTATCCCATGAAATGAGAATGGATATCTAGATCTAACTAAACTGACTGGAATATTCAGAAAAATATTACAACATTTTTTTTAAAAATCAAACTTCAAATTAATTTTAGAAAGCTTCAGGAAATAGTTACTTTTTCATTTACGCTGGATATTAAGACATATAACAATTTTAAGAAGTGATTTTAGAACTTTACATTTTAAAAAAGGTGTGCTACAATTTTATGAAAGGCAAACAGCTATCAAGTGTTATATCTTCTTTTATTTTTCTATTGTAGATACACATCAGAAATGGCATGAGGCCAGCTGTGACTCAAAATATGAACATCAGCAAAGCTGAAAATTAGAATCTTGAATGTCTCCAGAAGGTGTGACAATGAGAAGCTACACAAGAATAAGCCTTTTATTTTCTCTGCCATGCAGAACATAAGCTAACCTAACCACTGGGGCACCTAGGAAAACGCAAACTCTCGCAAGTGTAAATATCATGTAAGGGCAATGTGGGAAAAACTGTACACCCAAAGGGACAGGCAGCCCTCTTTCAGAACTTAATTTTGGTTGAAATTAAAACATGTATTACTGAACCTCAGGTCAGTCTTCTGTAAAAGACAAGAATAGCACTACCTTGCAAGATGGCCACGAGTATTACAGGAGGTAACATAAAACAGCCACAGGGAATGGCCTGGCAAATTGTGCTTGCCTAGTTACTCATCATTGCTCTGGGGGTTTCTTCCCCTGTTCTCTTTGCATTTAATTTTCAAGGGTCATTTTCAACCCTCTAATGGAACTTTCCATGTTAATGCTCTTTTGCTCCAAAGAGGAAGTTAAACGTGGATTTTCTTCTATTGCTCTTCTCACATCTGAAAAATTACTTACTCCACACCTTGCAGATCCTCTCCCTCTATCCCTTTTTGATATTTTGGTGTTTGATAATTTGTTCCCCATTGTTAACATAGGAGAAGCCATCATGGTCACATCTTTGGGGGGAAAAGAAAAGTCTTATTGACCAAATGCTGCAGCTTTGCAGTTTTTCCCTTGAATTTATTGTTACTAAACAAATTCTGCTTTGCCTAAGGAAAGCAACAGTTTAACAGAAAATTTTTTTGTTGCACATTTTTAATAGTCAAAAACAGCACTTTTGAAAGTGCTTAATCTTCCTGAATAATGGGTTCTGCCAGTAACTTTTGAGGATAAACACTGGGGGCTTTCAAGTGCAAGTGAAAGGCCATTTGTGAAGGCATTGCCTCCAGGGGCTAATTGAAGTTCAGGATGTCAGCTCATTTCATCCTATCTGGTCTTTGGCAAAAGGTTGAGTCAGATTTCAGAAACATTTGATATCAAGGTACAAATAAATACTAATCCCAAGGGAAGCATCCACTTAAAAAGCTCAAGGGTATTTACTTGGTCCTGGAGCCTGACTGCATGTCAAGTCCTTTCAAGGACAGATGGAGCTTCCCCGCTAGTGGTGCTGTCTGATTTACTTTGTTGGAAGACACGGGGTCTTATCATTATTTTAATGCCCTTGCTGCCTAGTAACAGACACGGATTGATTGCTGCTGCCTTTGATCCACAAATTTGCATTTGTCTGGAGTCTTGGAGGATGCCAAAGCTGACCAGGACTCATCCATCATTTTCCTGGACAGGGTTTACAAGTACACTGTAACCCAGGTGCACAAAGCTGAGGAATGCGTTTTGAGTGGGTATGGTGACGACTTTTAGGTTATGTTGCCCACTTCCATTTCTTAGAAACAAAAATAAACAGGGAAGTAATAAATGACAGTTGTGATATGGCCATTCTTATTCTTTTCAGGTTGTGTATTTATAATGCCATTTAATCAACCCATCTTACTTACAACCTACATTCATGGATGTTCCCACTGTGAAGGAAGGCTTCCTTTGGCTTTTCCATTTTTCCCCATTTTCTTTTTAAGCACATTGCTGGTTTACTTATTTCTTTCTAGATGGACCAAGCACTCTTAAATTCTTTCTCAGAAGAAACAAAGGCAAAGCAAACTTTCTTTTAACTGTATTATATATCTCCTTTATATCCCCATAAAGCGCAGTGCTAAGATGCTCTTTCATCCCAACACCTGCGTTTTATGATTCTTATGATAGATTATATTTTATTTGTGACTCCTTAAAGTGAATTGAAATGCAAACAAAAGAAATGGGATTCATTTAAAATGAAAGGCAGATTGGCAATATGTTTATCTGGACTAATATTTTTAAATACCTTTCAACCTAGAAAAGATTAATGTAAGCTCTAACATATAAATCTTATCTGCCATTTATTCACCACTCATTCTTTTTATTACTGTTCAGAATTGCAAAGGTTTAACTAACTATATATTAGCCTTTAAAATGGTAGGTATTATAACGTTCAAACGCGAGAAATACCTGCTAAAAATCAAACAAACAAAAAACTATTAAACTCCCAACTCAGGTCCACTGTAATTAATTAGCCAATCATGATGATAAGAAAATGCTTAGTGGAAGTTGATTGCAATATCTCTCCTGTAATTTTTGCATAATGACAACATCAAAAGTGAATATTCATAATGAATCTCTCTCTCTCTCTCTTACTATGGAAGATAGAATCAGGAACATAAATCTTTGTAGAGACAGAGTTTATAGACTAGCCTTAGGGCACAGAAGAATAGCAAAGGGGAAAATATCTAAAAATATTTTTTTAAACAAAACATTTGGGCCAGTCGTGGTGGCTCACGCCTGTAACCCCAACATGTTGGGAAGACAGGAGTTCAAAACCAGTCTGGCCAACATGTTGAAACCTCTTCTCTACTAAAAATACAAAAATTAGCCAGGCATGGTGGCAGGTGCCTGTAATCCCAGCTACTTGGGAGGCTGAGGCACAAGAATCACTTGAACCTGGGAGGCAGAAGTTGCAGTGAGCCTAGATTGCATCACTAGGAAAGGTTTGCTGAAAACTACACTTCTAATTAAATTACAAGACTTGGGGGAAAATTATCACTTTGACCCACTCACTCTTCAGAGTTATTTAGAACTGGATGTAGGTACAAGAATGGTGGTAATTGGCCAGAATTCAACTTTAAATATGATGGTCTTTATTTTTATAATTATAGCCAAGACAGGAGAAACTATATAATGTAGCCAAAGATAACCTATCACTGTACTTTATGTTGCAAAGCACCCTCTCCTTACAAGATTGTGCTTTCAAGGTTCATTATTTGTAAAAATACTCTATAAGGAAATTTCTCCAAATAAAGACGCCTTGCATTTAAATTTGGGGTTCAGTCTTTTCTTAGAGGCAGTATGCCTTTAGGCAACATTCTATCTCTAAAGCTCAGGGAACCTATTTGGAAGAGGGACATGAAAAATAAATCTACCTTATGAGGTCATTTGGTGAATAAAATATCAAAGTCCTTCACGTAACACTGCTGCTATGTTCTGGAATAGGTAGGAAGTTACATTGGCCTAGTCCTTTAGTAGAAAGAATAAAAGTTTTTTCTTTGTAGGGGAGGGGTCCAGGGCATGACAGTAACAATCTTTACGCTAAGAGTGAGTGGCTGTTCAATCAGCACCACGTTTGCTCAGTGCAAGTGTTAAAAATGTCTCCTTTGCCCTTCTTTCTCCTACATTCCTTTGCCACCCTCTCCACCCTGTGTCTGCTGTCATCACACCTTTGGGTAAAATGTTATCTGGAACTACACATTTTTCAGTGTGGGGGAACCGTACATACATAGGTCCTTATTTTGTCCCTCTCGCTGATATAGATGACCTCTCTTGGCTCCCCTAGGTGAAGAAGGCTTGACTAAAGGTGTTGGAAGAGATGGAACACCTTACACCACTGATGAGGACAGGGAAGAACAAATAAGGAGGTAAGGAAGACCTCACCTGGTTTCAAATCTGTGATGCATCACTTGCAAGCTATGTGACCTTACGAAAGTCACTTAACTCTCAGTGACTCCATTTCTTTATCTGTAAAATAAGTGACATTTTAGGAGTGCTATAGTAACAAGACTCTTAGAAACATTAAATAAGTTAGTATTTATCAAGCACTTAGAATAGAACCTATAAGGGCTGTTAAAATGTGGGTAAGTAAAATCAGATTATCTTTATTATGCATGACATTTTCCCCTAGTTAAGTTTGGCTTGAACTTTCAAATTAGGAGTTGGATTTCCCTAATCAGCCATTCGAAAATTGATTTGATTGCTGCCAGCTTTATTACAGGGAGCACACAAATGGCTGATAAGATTCCATCCCTTTAATAACCTAATTAAAAAGAAAAAAAAGCAACAAGAACAAATAATCCAACCTCTCACATTCCAGTCATATAGAGGCACCCCTTGGAGTGATTATTTGATATGAAATTAAGTTGCTTATGCATTGACAGCAGGTAGATATTAGATTCACTTAGTCACGGAAACACTTCTGTAGTTTCACACAGACAAAAGCCACCTGCTCATTCTGGGGAAGCCCTGAGGACGATGACCAACACAGACTTGGAGGAGTTCCATGTGAAAATTCACAAAAACTTGGGAAGACACCAGCCACTTCAGGGCAGGAATCCTTAAGAGAAGACAAAAATCTCACCTTTTAAACAGATAGAATATACTTTTTATTGTTTCTTTTCAAAGAAAGTGTTCTGGCCCCCACTGACTCAAAGCAAAAATGAAATTGGGATATTCAGGCTGCGTTTTGTCTTCGTTTGAACAATGGTGTGAGTTAAACTTTCTGTTTATTCATTTCATTTGGTTCTAAGTAATCAGTTTCTGAATAAAATGCACATGTCACCTGTAGAATTGGTAAGAGAGCTCCATCTAATTTTAAAAGAGATTCGTTTAGAGCAAATTGAAATATGATATGACAAGGCAGACAAAAGGAACAGGAGCCTTGGCCCTAGACAGGAACTCTCTGCGCCTCCCTTGGGAATCCTGACCCTGCCTTCTGTGTGGCATTTTCTGTCTCCTGGCCTCTGTGGGCTCACCTGCCAGATGATAGCACACTGAGGTGTTGGAAAGATTTGGGGATGTGTGTCATGCAAAGCACCTTTGATTAGACCTGACATTTAGCAGGTACTTAAAAATATTTATTTCTTTCTCCTTATTAGCATAAAAGGTAGGCTGAATATGTGTACAAGTACCAGGTACTACAAGAAGTTTAATAAGTGCATGTTAAAATTAGCTTTTAATGTTTTGGGTGCATGCATCTTGAATAATTTGATATGATTGTAGGTGGTCACACTTCCCACCTGCCCCAATACACTACATCAATTATTCTTTAAAAGTACTGAAGATAGAATTTTGGATTGAGTGAACTATCAGATTTTCAACTGTCCTCATTGACATACCTCAAATATGTTATTTTTAAAAATCTCTCCGCTGTCACTATTCTGTAAGTCAGAAACCGTATTAAGCTTTGGTATTTAGAAGGAATCACAAAACCTTTAGACATACCCCACTTTTATACTTGCAGATTTAATTTAGGCTGAGTGAGTTGAAAACTCTGCTTCAAAACTGCCAATCTACTAAAAATGAGAAAACACATAAAGGAAGATATTTGTGTTCTGCGATCAAATTCATGGAAAACTTGCTGAAGTGGGAAATAAATAATGTCTCTCAGGATGGGCATTGTTCTGCTTAATGGATTATCAAGCACTTAGTAAGAAAAAAATTACTGAATTTAAACAGTGAATTCCTTTCAGGAATGAAGATTTGGTCTAAGATCACAGAGAGCACGAGGCTGGATCTCTAAGCCACCACCTAGCCCCCTTGCAAGGAGCCAGGACATCATTCTAACCTCTTATTCTTGAATATTGTTCATCCCTTGTTACCTAACCCCACCTCCAGATAGGGGCCATGTCTTATCAGTTCTGCCTCCTTAATCTCTTCTCTTCTAGGAGAAGGTAACCTATGAAGGCTCATTTCCCTCAACTATTTCAACAGCCCTGTTCCGCCCACCTCTGGCTGTGCCTGCCAATCCCTCCTTGCACTGCAGTAAGCATGGGGCATCTGAAATGGCCTCCAAGGCCCTGCTGAAAGCTCTTTAGTGCCTGGCTCTTGGCTTGATGTTGAAGTCTCAGCTCCAGCACAGCACTCAATACTTCTATCTGGAGCCTTCAGTCCCGGCATCTCTCCTCCTCACCATTCTTCCCCTGCTCTGTGCTCTGGATATCCCAATAAACACGAGTGTGCCACCACTCCTCCCGCTGCCTGGGGTTCTCTTTAGAATGTCCTTTCCCTTCCTTTCTTCTTTTCTCTTAAAGATTTTTACACCGTCACCTCCCCCTTCCACCCCTGCCCCCTGCCAGAAGAAACAGGTCCACCACTCGCTTCTTTATAAAGCTTTCTCTGGTGGTACTCTCAAGCATACTGCTCTTTGGTGCACTCACAGTTTCTCCTAAAAAATACTCTAAAGACCCTTCTGTGCACTAATGTATGTATATGTTTATTTCCTTCACGAGACCATGAGTGCTTTGGAAGGAGGAAAGACTCAGACATAGCTGGGCATAGGGAATATCTAGAATACATATCACACTAGAAATGCACCATCTTGAGAAAAGGGAACCTAATTTTGCACCCCAGGTTGAGTCACTGGCTGAGGCTATGTAGGTGTGTTATTTATTTTTGTATTCTCAGGACCTAACACATTGAATGCATGTACTTTAAAACAAATGAACAAACAAAGAAAACAACACTTGAGAAATAGTTGGAATAACTAATAATTGAGAAAATGAATGAATAAGTGGGTGAGTGAATAAAAGAATAAGGAGATAACCCTATAATGCCACTCTCTGTGTGATTTTTATGTTTGCATGGCCCATACTTTAAACTAGACACAACTATTGCATATTGTTGACTTAAGTAACTGTGGATATGGAAGCTGATTACAGAGATGAGGCTGGGTATGGGGAGCCAGAATGCAAATCGCACCAGCATTGTCCCATTTTGAAAAAAGGGGGCCTAATTTTTTGGACTCCATGGCTAGTCTCTGACTGAGGTCTACCCCATGGTAGGGAAGGGTGGTGTTAAAGTGACAGCTGTGAATTGTTACCAGAAAATAGCCACAGCAGCTGGGAGATGGGGGCACCGATTAATAAAGCTTTTCAACGGCATATTATTCTTTAACCATTTAATAAGGAAAACAAACACATGTACTGAGATGCATGAGCAT
Organism: Cacajao melanocephalus; assembly: GCA_963573385.1. Taxonomy (NCBI): domain Eukaryota; kingdom Metazoa; phylum Chordata; class Mammalia; order Primates; family Pitheciidae; genus Cacajao; species Cacajao melanocephalus. The sequence continues at coordinate 8,056 of CAUYLG010035277.1, forward strand.
TCCCTGGGATAGAACTCTGTGAAGAATATCCTTGCCGTTGCCCAACTGAGGCACCAGATTCAGTTCTTGAGCCTTTTCTTCCTACTATGCATCATCTCCCCCTACGTGTACACACGCAGACACAGACACAGGTACCACCATTCTTGAAGTCTTAAAACATGGTTTTTTAAAGTGGAACAATTGTGAGTAGAAAGTGCTAAAGCTGTGACATTAGTATTGAAGCTCTGATTGGAATCTTGGTGGCATCACTAACTGATTATGCAGATTCTGCCACCGTGGTTAAATTACTGAAATGATGAGAATCTCAATTTTTCCATCTGTATGGTGGAAATGAAAATGCATTATTATTTTGAATTAATTATTTATCACGTGGGATTTAACACAATTTTAAACACATTTAGCATCTTATTAAGTTATTATCATTATTCTTTTTTGGGTATCTTTGGGGCCTTTTATTAATTTTATTTTATTTTACTCTAAGTTCTGGGATACATGTGCTGGACATGCAAGTTTGTTACATAGGTATACGTGTGCCACGGTGGTTTGCTGTACCTATCAACTCATCATCTAGGTTTTAAGCTCCCTATGCATTAGGTATTTGTCCTAATGCTCTCCCTCCCCTTTCCCCACCCCCAACACGCCCTGGTGTGTGATGTTCCCCTTCCTGTGTCCATGTATTCTCCCACTTAGGAGTAAGAACATGCAATGTTTGGTTTTCTGTTTCTGTGTTAGTTTGCTGAGAATGATGGTTTCCAGCTTCATCCATGTCTCTGCAAAGGGCATGAACTCATTCTTTTATATGGCTGTATTATTGTTGTTTTTATTCCATCTATGCTACCCTTAATTAAGACTAAATATTCTTGAAAAATAGCACGTTGTCTTCTAAACTCCCTGCAGATTTGCACTGGAGCACACTGATTCTGAAGGAGTGAATATATATAATGAATACATTATCATGTTAAATTTAACGCATTGGCTGAGATAAACTGAAAAGCAAGCCAATTGAGCTGACATCAACTTGGCAAAATAAATCTATAATTATTAACCATTGCTACTTACAATTTTTCATTTAATCCTAATTTTGGTGCCTCAAGGGAAATTTTGCATACTATATAAACATTTTTAGTACTTAAATATGCTTCTTCAGAAATTGTTTAAATAATTTTTTATCCTGTCCTTTTTTCAGTTTATTACATCTGCATTGTTTTATTTGAAAAAGTAAAAATTGGGAAGAAACATAAGAATGAAACAATAAGGACTCATAAAGTAAATTAAGGTATTTTCTGGAATACAGAGTATATATACTAACATTACGGTGTGTATAAAATGACATTGAATGACGTAGAAAAATGTTCACAATATTTTAAGGAAAAGAGTGTAGCCTATGACGTAGTGTATTAAGACTGATCTCTGAGTCTTAAAAATTCTGAGAAGATACACATCAGAACAGTGTATAAGGCTCGAAATCACTGATAACTTTCATTTTCATTCTTTTTGGCATTTCATATTTTCTAAATTACATTCATCAAATATATTATTTAATAAAAAAGGTTTAGAAATGGCAGACAGTTTGTGAGCATTGATTTTCAACGCATTGACTAATGAAAACTGTTCCTAACAAGCAAAACTAATTCAAACTAAGTAAACCAAACAGGAAAGATTCTAGCGTCTTCCTTTAATAGTTACTTTTAGGTTATATTTCTGCCATATTTCTTTCTCAAGCACTCCTCAAATGATGTAACTTGACCATTTCAAACTCGTCTCCCACACAAATGTGTGACCCATTTCTACCTTTCTGCCTTCTATCGAGACCTATCTTAAGTCCCAGCATTCTTGCATGGCACTGTCACTGTCCCTCCAGGTTAAAAGTGATCTCCTTGTACTTCTATTCCTGAGTCACCAGCCATGGTCTCTTCAAAGGACTTGCAGCCAGGCAAACTCCAGTTCAGAGTTTAAATTCCAGATTTGCTACAGAGTTACCTTCTGACCATGGACAGGTTTCTTTACTTCTCTGAGATAGTTTTCTTACTAATGAAAATTGAGCTATAGTTGCATTTGCCTTCTAGAATAGTCATAGAAATAATGAGATAATAATTACATACATCCCAGGGTGATTCTTTGCATATCCTAGGTGCTCATTAAATTTCAGTTTCTTCCTTCTCCTCCTACTACCCTTGGCCTCATGCTCAGCAGTTAATCTGTTAGCATATTATTTATAGCTACTTTTAACATGTTATCCTTTCTGTTGTTTATGGCTCCATTTTTTGATAAGAAATTCAGTTCTGTTTTATTGGCACAGGTAAGTATAAAGTCATTGTAAGTGATAAATCTACTCAAAATTAGTTTGTGCTTTCTCAACTTTCCCCAAGCACAGATAAAATTACACACATCTAGGAAATTTGCTACTGTTTTTTGTTTTTGTTTTTTTTGTTTACAACTTGCTTTTCTCAATTTATATAAAAGCACAAAGGTATACACATATTAAAAGTTTTATAATATTTAATTATATGTATATATCCTTACTACTTTAATCATTATCTCTTTGATAATCATTTAGTTACTCATTTATGGCACTTCTGATCGCCTAAAGAAGAGCAAATTCTCGCTTTCTTCATTATAAGCATTATCCCAATTGTGTAGCTAGGGGAGCAGCCTTAATCTAAGGGAATATAGCTCCTTTTCCCACCTTCAGTGGATGAGTTATGATCGGTCAAAGGTAGTAATAGCTGCTTCATTCTCCTTTGCCAGCAGTGGGTCCAGGGATGGGAATGTGACTAGGTTCTTTCCAGTAAAAGATAAGGGAAAGTCTTGCAGGTACTTCCTTTTACAGATTAAAAAGTCACAAATTTTGGTGAACAAAACATTGTGACTTTGTTTCTTCCTTATTACTGGCATGCCATCAGATGTGGGTTTTGACCATGAGGGAACTATAAAATTTCAGCAGTTCCAAATAAGGCCTCAGTGAGCTATTAAATCAACCATGAACTATCAAGCTTCAATTTTCTTGTAAATTAAACAACAAACATCCTCAGGATGTAAAATTCTGTTAACTTTGCATTCTCTTAACTGCAATCAAAAGCCTTGTAACAGTTACACATATTGTAGGAAGTTGTAAGTGTGAATATTTTTATTGCTCAATTGAATGTATGAAGCTTACATGTGAAACTCTGGTGAGTGCTGCCTTCTTTATTTCTGTTGTCACTTGGCCTTTTTCAGGCAATAAAGCCCTGCTCCTTGGGATCATCCAGGATATTATTAAGTATTGTGGATCTATAATTCACAGATTTGCAATCTCATACAATCTGTTTATAAAGCTGAACAGACGTTATTCCTCAAAGCAAACTTGGAAATTAACAGTTGATATAGCATACATGCTGTTAATGAAGTGGTTTTGGAAACCTGTCTTAAAATACTGGTTGTTATGCTTTAAGACATATTTTAATTAGTCCTCTCTGTTTTCCTCATGAGCCTTGGTTGAGGCCCATCTTTGCTGAGGATCTTGATGAAATAAAATAACGGACATGCAAGAGTTCAGTGATTGTTAAGTAATGGTTCCAGGAACAATCCTATGCCCAGCTCCCCTGGAGAAATGGTCATTGTGTAATAAAGAAGGATGAATGAGGTCAAATTAATTGTTGTTTAACCTGTACAGTTTCTTTTTCTCTGGATCTGGCCACAGAATCTCTACTAATCAAATTTTAAATTATAATACAGCTTTGAGTTTATTTATCTCTCTAGACATGATATGTTTTATTTCCTCAGGGATAGAATGGAATCTGTCACACATTTTGGGTTGAAGTGAACCTCCACAATGTATTGCTCCTGCGGAAGCAAAACATTTTAGGGGAATTGAAACAAAACCTTTACATCCCTATGGTTGGGAGGTGCTCATGGAAGCTGAGCCCTTGCAAGGTGCACTGTGAGTGGAGTTCCTCAGGTCTGCCAGGAATCACAGGTGGCACATAGGCATGGACACAGCTCAAGGATCCCAGTGAGACTTGAGGCATTCTCTGAAAACAGAATTGAAAAAAAAAACATAATGAAATGTAAGTGGAAGTCAGAAAACAGACCCTGGCAACCATTGCCCTCTCTCCCTCTGTAAGTGGTAATGTCAAACAAATGCCTTCCAAATCTGTGGGACAAGAAAGGAGGAGAAAACAGAAAATATTTTGCAGTTTTTGAAGAATAAGAGAGCCTTTTCCTGAAAAGTTTTGCCTAAAAGTCTCTAGTTACATTCATCTGTTCATTTATTTTTCATTAATTGTTCTATTGTTTGTTTACTTCAAGCAAACCTTATTGATGGGGGACTATAACAGACACTGAAATAAACAAGGCAATGTTTCTGTCCTTAATATGCTGTCAATGAAATCTTTATTTTTAAATCAAATATTAACTTTAGTAATTCTTATGGAGTACTTATTTTTGACAGAATGCTGTTATCTGCTGAGAATATAAACAGATGTAAAAACAGTCCTTTTTGAATTCACTTAAGCATTCCTTGAGGATCTTGTGATATGCCTTTGCCAGATTCTGACATAAAGTGTTGGCTCAGAAGTCAAAGAATTCATAGAGCTTTTAGGAAAAGGGGACAGTATTACTAAACTGGGATGTGCGAAGGAAGTAAAAAATGGGATGGGGGGATGCACCTTGGGCAAGAAAAAATGCTTCAGCAAGCCACAGAACTGGAAAGGCGCACATCCTATATTGCCAAATATAAGTAGGATAGTTTGGGTCGGGCGCAGTGGCTCACGCCTGTAATCCCAGCACTTCGGGAGACCGAGGCGGGTGGATCACAAGGTCAGGAGTTCCAGACCAGCCCAGCCAGCATGGTGAAACCTCGTCTCTATTAAAAATACAAAAAATTTAGCCAGGCGTGGTGGGGTGCACCTGTAATCCCAGCTACTTGAGAGACTGAGGCAGGAGAATTGCTTGAACCTGGGAGGCGGAGGTTGCATTGAGTAGCGATCACACCACTGCACTCCAACCTGGGGCGACAGAGCAAGACTCCGTCTCAAAAAAAAAAAAAAAAAAAAAAAGTAGGAGAATTTGAAAGGCCAAGGCTGAACAGTTAGAAAAGTAGCCACTCCCCACATCTTGGTTTCTTACAGTTGATTGCATTATACAAGCAATGATGACAGAAGAAATTCAAGCCTGAAGGGTCTTTTCAGCTGTGGCATGACTTGATGGCAAGGCATTCTTAAAAAGTAAGAAGGAAGAAACCTCTCTGAAAAGGAGAAACATGAATTTACCAATCTGCCCTTTTTTTAAACACATTTAAGAGATGTGCAATGTGCCAGAAACACAGTGTATAAATATGAATGAGAACATCCTCTCCCTTTTCTCCACAAAGTAAGGGTCCACTGAGGAAGCATGGCCAACAGGTGTGATGGGGAATCACCAAGAGAAAATTGAAGGAAGGAGCCACCTTGAGAGGCTTCTCCTGTCATGCGTGTGGCTGATCTGGGGTGCTCCATTGCCAAGATTTTTGATGTGACTAGATTGTGAGTTATACATCGAGCTAGCTCAGTAAACTACAGAGGGTAGACCAAATCCAGGTCACCACCTGTTTTTGTATGTTCCTCCAGCTAGGCATAGCTTTTACATTTTTAAATGCTCCAAAAATATCAAAAGAAAAATAATTTTTTATGACACAAAAAGTTAGTGTCTATTAAGTTTCATTGGAGCATAGCTAGGCTCATTTATTTATGTGATATTTCTGGCTGCTTCTGCATTAAAATGCAGAGCTTCTTCGTTGCAACTGAGATTGCATGACCTGCAAAGCTTGAAATACTTACCACCTGGTCCTTTACAGAAAATGTTTACCCATCTATAAAAGAGAATAATCACCAACTAGCTGGTTCGGGCTTGAAGTGTCTGGGTTGACTGCACAGAAAGGAGTGAGGGAGGCGTACCACCTTCCCCGGCCACTACGCTATGTCGACGCAGTGCCCCTGAGCATCCCAAATCATGGCTCCAGCTGTGACTCCTCATTGCTGGCCTCCTGCTTTCTCACTCAGATGAAAGCCCAAGCTACCTTGGCCCTCTGGAGAGGACTTTCAGCATTCCAACGGAAAGATAAATATTTACCCTTCTGTTAAAAGTGTTTCATCACAGGGGTGCCTTAGAATCAATGCATTACAACTGAAGGAAAAAGTATTGCTTTACATCCCAGTGTGCTTATATAAGCTGGGTAACTGTGATGACCCAGTGGAGATGGATAAATAAAATCTTAGATTCTTTTCCAGAACTGCTGTGGCCAAACATCTGTCCTGTTTCTGAATTCAACTCATACTTTCAATTCACACTCTTTCTTTCTTCTGCATGACTTCTGCCTCAGATTGGCCCCTCTTTGCAAGTGCCCTAGTGCTAGCAGTGATAACTGTCTCCTGCCCTCCTTTAGTCATGTGTCAGTGGCTTTTCACTATGCACACAGCTCTGGCCATTTGCCCAGGAGCTTCCTGAGGCTCCTAGTCACTCACCAAGAAAACACAAATACAGGAAAGATGAAAGCTCCTACCATCTCGAGATAATGTAAGCAACTTTGCTTTTTAGAGTTTGAAACTTAAAAAAAAATTTAAAGCATATATTTCTTTTAAAAACAGAGTTTTTAAAAAAATTCTACTCAAAAATAGAAAAAAAAATAAGTGTAGTTTTTACAGGAAAGAAAAGAACAACATGTTTCATGAGCAATCATTTCCTCCAGTAAAGGTCGAAGTGATCTATGGCCAGTCTGACTCTTTCAGGAGCAGTTTATATTTGAAAAGACACTAGATAATTATAACCCTTTGCTTAGAGACACAATTGTGCTAAGGAAATTTTAGTCAAGCACTGGCTGAAATAATATGGCTTGACACTAATAATGAATTGCACAAATTCCTGCAACCTTCATCATTCTTATTTTGTATGAAATGTCATTCTGCTTGATAGGTATGAATGAATGGCTCAAGATGATGGATAGTGTGGGCGGCTATCCACTAGCTGAGTCTGCTATGGCATTCTTCAGTTCTCCAGGTTGGGCCTTGGAAATTAGATCTTCCTGTTGCTTAAAAGGCATGCGGGAAATGCAGCTTTGATTTGTCTCTTCTGCCCATTTGTTCTTGTTAGGATTCTGTATATTCCAGAATGAGTATTTACTTCTATTCTGGTGTTTCTACTCTCTCTTCTTACCCACTGTTACATTTCAAATCAACGTGAAGTTTTTACTGTTTGAAACATCGTTTTTCTAAGGATTTATCATTGTGAGGGGAAACTGTTCTCAGAGTCGTTGGAACCATATCATGATTCTGCTACATCGTCAGACCTGAAGGAAAGGAATTTTCAAAATATTTGTTACTTTCAACCAGTGCTATTGTAGTAAGAGAAGAAAGGATGTGGGTACCCTATGTCTCAGTCCTGCTGGTGAAGTAAGCTTTGGAAAGGTTTCCCAGATCATTCCACTCAAGAAGTCAGCTTTTGTGGGGACTGCGGAGAGTCCATCAGCAGATAGCACTATGCCAGAAGCCATGTGGGGCTTTATAGACATTGTATCTTTACACATCAAATCCGCTTGGTAAGGAAAGTATTGTTAGCTGCCTTTTAGTTACATGCAGTGTTCAGAGGTGCAGGTGGCTTGCCCTGAGTAGCATGTAGCTTGTAGAAAGCTGAGGCAGGGGTTCATCTTGCCATGGTATGTTTTCTGCTACACAGCCACTAAATTTGTCCCGGACACTGAAGCAACGATGAACAGTATATTAGGCTGTTCCTGGATCACTATAAAGAAATACCTGAGACTGAGAAATGTATAAAGAGGTTTAATAGGCTCTTGGGTCTGCGAGCTGTATAGGAAGCATGGTGCTGGCATTTGCTTGGCTTCTGGGAGGGTGCCTAAGGGAGCTTTTACTCATGACAGAAGGCAAAGTGGGAGCAGGCATGTCACATGGTGAAACAGGAACAAGGGAGGGATTAGAAAGGAGGGGCCACACTTTACAACAACCAGATACAGCAAGAACTCACTATCATGAGAAAAGCACCAAGCCATGAGGGATCTGATCCTATGACCCAAGCACTTCCCTCCAGGCCTCACCTCCAACATTGAGGATTACATTTCTTCGTTTTTTTTTCTTTGTTTCTTCTTCTAAACAAAATGAGATACATGTACAGAATCTGCAGGTTTGTCATATAGGGATACATGTGCCATGGTAGTTTGTTGTACCTATTGACCCATCCTCCCCCTCCCCCCTCACCCCCCACCCCACAACAGGCTCTGGTGTGTATTGTTCTTCCTGTATGTCCATGTGCTCTCAAAGTTCAGCTTCCGCTTATGAGTGAGAACACGCCATGTTTCGTTTTCTGTTCCTGTGTTAGTTTGCTGGGGATGATGGCTTCCAGCTTCATCCATGTCCCTGCAAAGGACATGATCTCATTCCTTTTTATGGCTGCATAGTGTTCCATGGAGTATATGGACCACATTTTCTTTATCCAGTCTATCATCGACAGACATTTGAGTTGCTTCCATGTGTTTGGTATTGTAAATAGTGCTACAATAAGTGTACATGTGGAAGATGACATTTCAACAGGAAATTTGGTGAGAACATATATTCAAACCATATCAAAGAGTAAATGGCTAAGCCTTCTGCAGAAGCAACACCTCCAGCACTGACTTCACCCAACAGCAACCCTGGAATAGAAGTGCCAAAGGCCCAGGGACCTCCCAAAGCAAAGGAAGAACAAATCCTCTCAGGGCTGCCCACGTCTCACTTTCTAAGAGCTGCCCACCTCTCAGGAGTGCCTGAGACTCACACCCGGACACCCACTGCTCAGATACCTACTTCATAGCACTTCCAATCTTTAATTTTTCCAATCTTTAATTTTACCTTAGATTCTCATCTGCCCTCCTATAGAAGTGTGGTAGATGTAATGTTTTTCTATTTGCCTCATAATAACTTTGCTATTTGTTTTCTAACTAAGCTTAGAAAAGTAATTCAGTTCACACAATATATGGGTTATAATCTAACCTCTTAAATTCACCCTTCCTTGTCATCAAATGAGACCCTGTCTACCACCCAGGAAAATTCCCTAAATGGCCATATCTTCAGTAATGGGAATAATGAATCTGCCAGGAGATATGTGAAGGGCAGGGGCTCCAGCCTTCTTTGTCCATTTCTGATCCGTATCCACTGAGCATTTGCTATGCTTTATCCTGTAATGGATTTCCAGGGCACACTGAAGATTGTGACCTCATCCTCGTCCTCCAGGTATGTAGAATGAGAAGAACAAAATCACCCTGTGGGATTTTTGTGAAATTTAAATAAGATAATGTAAATTAAACTCCTAGGTCATGCTATGGTACGTTGCCAGCATTTTAAATAGTGTTCAGGCTCCAGTTCCTCGTGGGGGTACATGCAGTTAAGCCTTCCCTATCTGTGGTCTGAGTGATGTGTCCTTTTGAATTCATGATCATCGGATCTTTGCTTGTAAGCTGTTGGGTCACTCCTTCCCTGTCCTCCCCCACAGAAGAAAACCTCAGCTCCCAGGTTTTCTATCCACAGCCTGCTCCGTGAACCTCATGACCTTATCCCTGTCAGAGTCCTAGCTAGAGACTGTGAGACTTTCACATTAAAATTATTAAAGGGGTTTAGTAATAAAGGAGCAACTGAAAAAGTTTCTTCTATTCAAAATAAACTACTGAAAAGGGTGTCTCTTCAATCATGACTTTACATACCTCTCCTTCTACTCCTCAATAAAGGGGAAGAGGGAGATATGATCAATTACCTGCTGTCACCCTCTCCCATGCTGTGGCCTCCTTGATCCCATAGGCCCAGTCCCTTAATGGCTAATGGGACCTCACAGGCCAGCTGTGATCTCACTCCCCCTTTCCGTTCCCCTCTTAGATGGCTGTGTTTCCTTTACTAACCCTTATAACAGAAATTCTGCTAACTGCATTCACTCAGAGGTGTCAGTGATAAGCCATAAGTAGTGATTTTCTATGGGGTAACTGTCTTTCATCAAGGGATACATACAGATTCCACAAGCATCTATAAGTTACTGCAGAAAAGTCACTGGGCAGGGGGAAAGCATCAAAGCATGTTTCTTCATCTTGAACTTCTGATACCCTTTCTGGCTCCATCCAACCTCAACCTCAGTTAACTCTTTTGTCTTTGGACAAAAGCAGCACATTGGCATCTCTGTTCCTTTTAAGTCGGCTGTATGTTTCAAAATGATATGTTTAGAACATTACAAAAAAGTCTCTTAGGAGAATTTACCAATTCACTTATTTTCATTTCCTTAGGATCTGGAGGGGAGGGGAGACTATCAGCCTGGATTCTCTGGTTAATAAGAAGACATAGTTTGAAATAATTAAAGCTGACTGTAATCATCATTCATTCATTCATTCAGCATAAGTTTATCCAGGGACTATTCTATACCACACCCGAGTCAAGCAATGGAGAACAAGACTAAAAATCATGCCCAGAGGAAGTCTATATTATAGACAGAAAATAAATAAACACACAAATCAACAAATCAGGTAAATTCACAGAGTGAAAAATGTACTGAAGGGGTAAAGCTGGATGGCAGGTGAATAGAAACTCAGGTACTATTGGAGTAGAAGGAGGATATTGGTAAGCTTTGCTCTAGCAAGGTCTCCATGGAAAAAGGACATCTGAACTGAAACTGAATAGGAGTCAGACAATTAAAGTGCTGGGAGAAGTACAAATGGGGTAGAGGGCACAGCAAGGACAAAGGCTGAGAGAGAAGGATGCTCTTTTCATATCTGAGGAAGGGAGAAGAAGGTGCGGCTTCAATGGAGTGAGCGTCAGGTAACCTGGCATGAAAGGAGGCCAAGGGAGCAAGCAGAGGCCAGCTCATTCAGAAAAGACAGTAAGAAACAATGAACCGAAAGAAAGAGACCTTTTCCTCAGTCTCCAAGACCAGTCAGTATTGGAAACCGAGCTCTCCATCATTCTGCTCCCATCACCCCTTCTGCACGTACTCTGAAAGCCTCACAGAGCTGGAATGCATCGAAATAGAAAGAGCTGTTTGCAACTGAGCATGGGGTTGCTTCACCATCCTGATAAGCTCCACACACAACATAGTCTTCCAATCTTATTGGAAAACTGACCTTTTTTTCAAGCTTCTAATTTCAACTTGGGTTCTCTGTACCTTTGACCATGATTTCGTAGAAATGAAATCATTTCTTCACTGCTCCACAAACAATATTCTACTTACCCCTTGGCTGAAATGTCAGTTCTCTTGTGAAATCTATCCAATCTGTAGAATTAGCTTCAGTATTTGTGCCCACATTATAGCTTCGAATTCCCTTTATTAGTATCGCTGTACTCAACTTACTCTCCTCATTGTAGTTATGTGTCTCTATCTTGGTTTCATTTAACTATGAATCTGGGAGTCCTGAGATTCATAGCACCAAGGTGATTTTCTGCAATTTCTCCAAAAAGCCTCTCGTGAATCCCCAAGGTGGGAAGAGTCCAGAGTACCCACTTTTGCACCAACCAGAAAACTTGACACTCTGTACGCCCATTGCTGATTTGCTTCTCTGCCTTCTGCTCACTGGAGAGAACTGAACTTGGGCTTCATCTTATTTATATCTACGTGCCTAAGGCCCAACTGAATTTCTCATGACATGTAAATGCTTAATACATAAGTAAATAATAAATGCATGAATGAATACAGGTTAGGGCTTAATAAAACTTTATTGGCTGAGTTTAATTTGAAAATTCAGTTAAAGTCAAGAGACATTTTTGAATATCTAGTTTGTACAAAACTTTATTAGACACTAAAAGCTAGGAATAATTTATTATTATGTTCTTACTTTCTGCAATAGGTTATTATGGAAGCTTGTATTATCTCTTCCCCAAAAGCTCTTAAAAATAAGAGCATAATTAGGGTTTGATTACCCCCACAAAAAAATGAGATTCCATTTGAACATAGAAAGGTCTTCTCTGATCTTAATGTTTATGTCAGCTTTTTTTTAAATAATAAAATTGACAATGTTGGAATATTACATGTAATGTATACTGCTTTTTGTCTTATTCTTGCTTAAAGCTTTATGATACTTTTCATTTTCATTCAATGGAATTATTTTACAGATAAAGCATGTTAAAGTATTGGTATGTAGGATATCAACAAATTATTGGTTGATTTTATGACATAAAATGCAGTTGCTTCAGAACTATGATGAAAGGATTGCTGGTGGTTGGCTAAACCTGAAAATAATTTTGAGTTGGAAATAAAATATCAGAGTTGAGGAGTACAGCTAAGTGTTGATGACAACTCAGGAAAGAAAGTGAAGCTTCCCAACATCAGCCATGATGAATCTTCTCAGGAATAACAACATCACGGCAGGTACAAGTGAGGTATATGTTTCATTACTATGAAATATAGGAGGTGCTGAGTACATGTCTTAGTTTGCCTCAACATTATTCTGTGTACAATGCACACTGTTATCCTCCCTCTGCCGCCTTGTTTTAAATCACTGGAAATGGTTATTTCTGATGCTTTGCCCAAGGACAGAATATGTGTTTGCTTCACAGTCTCATTTGTCCTCCAGGCATCCCGCATTCATCCTGTTGGCCACCTTACACTTGCAAATCCTTTCGTAGAAGAAGTAAGAGAGTCCCAATTGGAACTCCAGAGAAAGGCACCAGACACTGAAGGCAAAAAGACATGCCACTTCAGTGGGCGTGGTACTGCCAGCAGCCAGCCATTTTCTCTCCCTCCTTCATCCACATTTTCCTTGGCAAGATAATGGATAAATAGATATCTGCGAATCTGTTTCTATTCTTTAAAAATCCAGCTCATAATGTATAATAAAAATATGTTCATGGTTTCCCTCTGTAAGATTAAACTGTTCTCTTCACCTTTCTTTACAGAAAACACATTTCAGACTCAATGGAAAAAGCTTCTCCAATTCCTCTCATAGCTCAAAAAAGCCACATTGAAAACACGGATCCATTTATAATACAATACACTTTATATAATGTGATATGAATCATATTTTTGTACCAAGTAGAAAGAGATTTGACAGTTTGAGATGGATTCCTCAAAGCTGATGCTCAGGAAAATTTCTGTACAAAGAAATATGTTTCCTTAATCACTTCTCTTATAGTACTGGGGATGTGCTTCCACAGTAAAAATGTTAGAGTCAACAGAATTGAAATTTAGCTAAGAGTGGAGTGGGAGCTTGCTCTTGGCATGGGGGATATTATGGTAATGAGGGACTTCATTGCTTTTTTTCTCACATTGTGAATCTTTCTTCTCTGCCATTTTTCCCACATGAAATTTGCAAATGAAATTCCATTTCTCACTCCTGTCACCCCTGTGTCACTTCTCCATATTTATACTCACAACTCCTAGAACTTTACCTGTCTGGAGAAGTAGTCACAACAATCAGATCTGTCTAACAAAATGACAACTTACATTTCAGGGCTTGGTCTGTTTTGTTTTATAAATAACAGGTCAAAATTTTTATTTACCAAGTAACCAAAGCTGTATTTTTCATACAGGAACATGGCCACAGATTTGGGAACTCAAGGGGCCATTATATTACATCTTAGTTAGAGCTATGCGGGTAGACCATACAGCAAAATTTCGGCACAATAACTACCCCCTCAGTTTCTGTGTGACCTTGAGTAAGTCACTAGAAATCTCTGCGTCAGTTTCCTTGAATCTGAAATGAAGGGATTGTGTTAGATATAGAACATTCTAACCTGGTATAAAATTATAGATTCAAAGTGAATGTTGAGGCTTGGAAAAGAATTTAAGAATTCTGTTAACCAGTTCAAGGCAGTACCCAAAATCATACTGCTATCATGTCAATTTTGAAAATGTCCCAGTGGAACAGGAGGACATTAACAAATGTTGAGAGCATAACACGGTTAGAATGAGGACTCTTTCATAGATGCAGCCGAGGTAAAGAGGCTGTTTCGCAGAACACATTATCATTTAAATTATTTCCTATTCCTATATCAAAGTCAGCCATTAAAAAAAATCCAATAACTGAACAACTGTGGAGAGAGGAGGTAACTGTAAAAATGGTTTCTAACATTTTCTTTTACTTGCACATACTTGTGAGTGTGCTAAGCTTATAATTGAATAGTTTGCAGATTGCTTTTAAAGAAAAATTTAATGGCTTGGCAATCTTTATTAAAACAACAGTAAGAAACTCTTAAATTTTCTTAGGTGTATCCACTAATTTTCAAACTCCACTTTTATGGCCAAGCAGCTGTTCACGCTACATATTGTAAAACATATTCTACATGCTTCTGTTTTACTGCTGATATTTATCAGTAAAATGGCAAGGCATGTTTCAAAGTAACCAGCCTCCTACTTATTTGTTTTCCTTCAAAGTCAAAAAAATTGGCCAGGCACGGTGGCTCACGCCTGTAATTCCAGCACGTTGGGAGGCTGAAGTGGGTGGATCCTGGGCAATATGGTGAAACCGTGTCTTTACTAAAAATACAAAAAAATTAGCTGAGTGTGGTGGTACGTGCCTGTAATCCCAGCTACTGGGGAGGCTGAGGCATGAGAATCACTTGAACCCAGGAGATAGAAGTTTGCAGTGAGATGAGATTGTGCCACTGTACTCCAGCCTGGGTGACAGAGAGAGACTCTGTCCGCCCCCAACCAAAAAAAAAAAAAGTCAACAAAAATATTTCTTAGTCAACGGGTCAGGGATTAACAGTAAGAATGATTTGCCTGAATAATTATCCTATTTTCTTCTCATTTTGACAAGTTAGAGTTATTACTTGAAGTATTATCGTTCTATGCAACTACTGATTTAAAAATGTATATGATGTATCGACTTTCCAGTCTGCAACGGTTGAAGTTTTCTTCTGCTCCAGTAGTGATTCCTCTAATTGCTGTTGATTGATTGATTTAAATCCCAGATTACCAGGAATTGAGGATTACAATGATAGTAAAACTACAGACCATGACTCATGCATTGGAAGAGGCAATGAGAAATTATAATCTATTTGAACTATTATGTTTACGTCGCTGTGGAATTTGAAGAAGAGTAGCTCAAGCCAAATCAGATGAAACAAAACCTGCCTTTATAAGAAAATAAATAATAAAAAAATAACGCTTGTAGATGGTCTCATTATTATGAGAGACAAGAAGCTCCCAAATATCAGTCTGGCAGTGAGAGGCTCTTGATGACACGGATTCACGGAAGAGCCAGAGAGTCCAGTTGAGAGAAAAGTCAGTGTTTAGAAAGAATGGGGAAACCAATAAGAAGCTGAGGTCAGATTGCATCTGAGCACTGCCTTCCTGGAAAGCATGACCTCCGAAGCTGAGAGTCAATGGCGGCTTCTTGTGTGAACCCCAAATCACCCAATAGAGTACTGAGTTTCAACAAATATCCCCACCAACATTTACTAATTTTTGTTAACATTTGTCTTGTACGTTAGTCTTACCTATTTGTGTTGTTAAGTTTTGTTCAGCCAAGAAGACTGAAACAAACATAAAATATAGATAAAAATAAACATGAAAATGTTACATCAAGCCATTTAATGAATATGTTTACTTGAATGTGTTATAATTAATTTCTGTATCCCATTTTATTGTCAAGAGATATAAGGTTCATAAATATTTCAGTTTCAAATTAAATATCTTTGAAATCCAAAACCACCCTCTGCAAGATTGCCTTTCTCTCTTCCTTGAAATCCTCACTCTGACATAAAACATCTGGCATCTGGGAGTCTGATCTAGGACTCAGCCCTGGTCAGTGAGCATGAAAGAAAGCCACAAGGAAAGCCAGCTTCAGCCTATGGCTGAGCCTGCCTGATTGCAACTGCTCTCCCTACCACAAGGTAAATGTGGTGAGTGACAGGCCATCTAGCCCTGGTGGGTCCTGGTCACCTGGGCTATGGTCACACACCATTGCAGATTTAACTTCTGCAATCTGAGTTGCGCACTCCCTGTGTGAGCCCTGGGGACCGTTCAGTCTTCTGTTACCCTGACTCCAGAAAAGTGTTTTACAGAAGTGAGGCAGCATCCACCTTGCAGAAAGACATCATGCCTCTTCCCAGAGTGCTTCTGCTTCATTATATTCCCTGGGGGTCCCAGGCAGTAATGTCAAATTAATTAATAACAATTATTATCATATTAGGTTTGTGCAACAGTACGTTATTACAAAAGTAATTGGGGGTTTTGCCATTACTTTCAATGGCAAAATTGCAATTACTTTTGCACCAACCTAATTGCTTATTGTTGTATAATGTTTTATTACTTAATAGAGAGCATTTCATACAATCTTCATGTTACTTCTCACAATTCTTTGAGGTACTCTCATAGCACTCATTGGACAGATAAGGAAACTATGGGAGAAAGAGAAGAGCAGTTTGCCTACAGCCACAACTCTTTCATGAACAATGGATAGGATTTGCCCAGATAACCTGAGATTTGTGACTGTGCATTTACCCACACAAGGCAGTTCATATGGTATGCATGCATTTCTCCCAAGGTTGCTGGCTGTATGGGTGTGGAAGGGTTCCTAATATACTCTCACTGACTGTCTTCCGTAAAGCCCGAATGTCAGTTCTCCGGCATACTCAGGAAGAAAGCCAGAAGGGACCTCATATCCATCAATAAGTGAGAAAATGAGGAAACAGGGGTTTAGCAGGGCTAGGACTAGAGGAACTAGGTAAACAGAAAGGCTGTCTTTTGACACATATAACCAAATAGTGGATACAGTGCTCAGAAGCCAGAGCTGCCGTGGGACGTCAGTGAAGCCCTGTAATAGACACAAGGCCTTTGATCTGGCCAGTGGGCCATGGCACCTGGAGTTACTTGACCATGGGATAACTTTAATTTTCATTACATCTAAGACCCCTTGAGAATGCTACTGCCATGATACTTACCTATGAACGATCAACTCAAGTGGAAAACAGACTCCAGTCGCAGCCAAGAGAGCAGGGATCTCTCTGTACACTGAACAGAAATAGACATGAGGTCTACCCTCTTCTCCAGTGCTTTTGGATCCAGGGGTTTCCTCTTCATTTTAGAATCACTTATGAGAGTCATTAACATAGGAGGAAAATATACAAAACAAATCAGATTATATACACTGTTCTCTGCTTAAAAAAACAAACAAACAATTATTTACCTTGCATATTGGCCAAATTGGAACAGTTTAATAGTATTTCATCCGATTTATGTACCATAATTTCAGAAGCCTATTGATTGAAAATTTAATAGTTTCCAGGTTTTGCTCTTACACACCATGCTATAAGGAGAATCTTTCACAGATTACATTGATAATCTTGTATAAGGCAAATTGGAAATACGCATGCTTAGCGAAAAGATTGCTGGAGTAAAATTTATGTGCATATTTATTTTAATAGGCATTGCCAAATTATGCTCCAGAAATTTTGCACCAACTCACAGTCCCATCAACTGTATGAAAGAACCTGTTTCCCTACGCTCTTGCTGTTACAGGGAATCATTAAGACTTTTCACTTTTCTTGTTTTTGATAAAAGAAAAATTCTTATTTTATTGCTGTTATGATTTGCATTCTTTTGAAGGCAACTGATGCAGAACGCCTTTTCATATGCTTCTTGGTCATTGTTCTGAAAATGGGAAACTGCCTGTCTACATCTTTTGCGCATTTTTTTATCCTAGCTTGTTCGTATTATTTCTTATGAATTTGTATGTTATTTTAATTTTAGGAAATTAGTCTTTTATCTATTATGAAGTTCTGATTAAAATTTATCACTCTATTTTCTTAGCACTATCATTTTGGACAAGTTATTTAACTTATCTGTGCCTCAGTTTTCCCATCTTTAAAATGTGTATGATCAGAAAAATACTCATAGGCTTTGATGAGAATAAATGAATTTATACACAGAAAACTGTAACGTCATGTAGAACTTATAGTAGTTGTTGTAAGCTGGCTCTTCTTTTATTCTTCCATTATCAAATTTATCAGTCTTTTCCTTTATTGATTCTGGGTTTTTAATTCTTCTTGAAAATCAAAGAATTTTTTAATACATAAATTGTAAACTTGTCTGAAAAGCAAGTAATAGGAGAAAAAAAAAACTATTCTCAAATGTACCTAAAGCTAATTTATTATAAGTCTGAATCTTTCTGGAGCTCTTTGATGTTTCAGCAACTTAGGGTGTTTCAGATTTTGCACTCTTAGTAAAGAAAAATGTAGAAATTCTTAACATTCAGAAGTCAGTCATGGTGATTTCTATGCTGAGGCTTATATTTTCCAAACTGGGCCTGAAATTTGTAAGAGACCTTCTTGCCCATGGTGTTTTTCCTCATGATGTTCTTCTTAAATAACAGGCAGAAAGGGACCAGCCTTTCCTGCAGAGGACCTTGTCTTTTCTTCCATTAAGCAAGTATTGCCTGGTCACACCCTTTCCCTTTTCCACTCATTCCCGTCTTGAATGTGGCAGCTGCGTCATGAAGCTGGGTTGTTTTATCCAAGACTCAGTGAAGGGCAAAATTTTCCTACCTGTGCTGAGCATGCCTAGGAAAAGCAATACCTGAGTTGCAGACACAATGCAGATCTGTCCAGTAGGGAACTGAAGTGGGTGCTCTAGTATCCAGAGTGGATAAGCATCTCACTAATAGTGGAATCTGGCTAGTTTCTAAGTGGACACCCTGTACCTGGTGGTGTAATTGAGGTTTTTAAAGCTCTTCCTACACAAATAATGATTAGGTTTATGAAAAGGGGCAAGACTTAATGTATTGCCAGTGAGGCTGGACAGAGTCTGACTTTTAAGTTTTGTAAAAGTCCTAAAAGGGAAGCACGAACTCCTCCATACACCCTCCTCCGTCCCAACTGTGTCTCTGAGTAGCATGGACTGGAAAACAAAAACAGAAGTGGACTCAATTTCTGCTATCATTTAACATTTAGATTTATTTTCTTTAAAGGTAGGTGCTGATATGAAACATCCAGCATTGTTAACATAATTAACTTACAGAAGAAACACATGTAAGTGAAGCAGCCAATCATCTACCTATTAGTGTTTATATTTTAATTGTCCTAGTTAGTCACCCTCTGCAACATCAAAAAAAAGAAAAAAAGGAAGTACATGATAGATGCTAGAGGAGAAGTCTTAGTGCTCATGGCATATTTTAAGAAATGTTTTGAAAGGTCAGTACCAATGTCAAAGGACTCTTACAGAGAGAATCCACATGCCATTGCTATCTTCAGGGACATCAACAAATGCTCCAGCAGGGAGAGGGAGCTGCAGGAGGTCTGAGGAGCTTTTCCAAATCCTAACCCTGATGAAATCCTCTGCTGTCAGCTCACCCTCCTCCACAACATCAAGTCAAGTCTTGGTAATTTTGAACCTTTTAAATAGTAAATTTAGATAGGACCTCTTGGGAGGTTTTAGAGTGACACAGTGAAAAAATATGGAAATGGAGAGGGCCAGTGGTTACATCAAATCTCAGCATTTTTCATAATTGATTTAGCAAATATGTTTTGAATGTGTATTACGTGCATGGATCGGTGCTAAGCTCTTGTCATTTGCTGACTTTGTGATACTGAGAAAATTAAATATTTTAACTACATACAGGATTATAACAATGCTATTAAATTAGATTATGTGTTAGAGAGCCCCTCGTGGTGCCCAGCACAGAGTAGGTGTTCACTGAATGTCAAGCAGATGTCATTGACATCATCTGCAATAAAACATAGAATATTTTAAAACATTTAGTGCTAAGTTTGACTACCATATCTGTTACATATAAATCTGTTGAAAATTAGTGGTCCAACAACCTCCTATGTGGTAGAACCTTCAAAATGACATAAGGCCTTATATACAAAGAAATCTCCCTTTTATCATGGCAAGGTACTAAAAAGTTTTAGCAAATAGTTATTCTCCATTCACTACCATTCACTGTCCTTAAATATTACAGCCTTAGAGGACAGGTAAGGGAAGCCTTTGATTAAAATATTAAAAAAAATGAAATTCTATGAAGAAGGACCAAATGAAAAGAACTATTATTTTTTTAAATGGCTCTTCCAGGCATGTATTAAGATATCTGCATACTTGACTCTCAATAAAAACCTCATACAATGGATATCTCCATTTTCCAAAAGAATCACTGAAGCTTGGATAGGTTGTATACATTGCCCAGCGTTACCCAGCGAATAAGAGTCATAACTGGAGTCTGAAATCGGGCCTTTAATTTAAAAGCCAACAAGCAGGGAAAATAGTATTTTCAGGACGAGAGAAGGTGGTTGTGGTGGGTAAGGATGAATAGGGTGTTTTCTGCTTTTAGAGTGAGGCACTGTTAAAATGTTTACTTATATTAGAATCAGAGCTCTCTAGAAGTATGTCATGCATAAAAATAATTGATGAGAAAATAGATCAATAGCAAAAAAGTAAGGCATAGAGGTTACTCGAAAAAGCAAAGAAGAAAAAAAGGCAGACTGTGTGAGGGAGCAAGTGTCTGGGAGGCAGCAGGCTGCTGACTGTAACTTGGTGACTGAGGTGCATTTCCTATAAGAAGCCTAGGTGGAAGCCATTCTTCATCTCACAAACCAATATTGAAAGGAGCTGTCTGGTGCTAAATTTGGCTGGAGTCACTGTGGTATACAAGATACTGAACAGGACTCTCATAGATTTGCAGGAGCAGTGGAGGAGGCCTGGCAGGTGAATGGGGAAGGTGGACCAAGCAAGGGCCAGAGACCCTCACCGGTAGAGAGGTTGCAGGAGACCATGGCAGCACTTCACCCCAAAGGCTGTGCAGGGAACTGAAGAAAAGGAGGGCAGGAGGAAGATCAAGGCAGATTTGACGAGCATACCTTCTGGCATTTGGAATCATGCTCGTCAAAAAATCTGGATGTAAATGCTTATAGCAGCTTTACTTATAATCCCGAGATATTGGAAGCAATTAAGACATCCTCGAATAGATAAATGGGTGAACAAATTGTGGTACATTCATAAAATGGAATATTTTTAGTAATAAAAATACATTCATAACAATGGATGAATCTTGTATATGATAAGTGAAAAAAAGCAAGTATGAAGAGGTTACATACAACGCAATTCCAATTACAAGACAGTCTGGAAAAAGAAAAACTATTATATAATAATGGCTAGAAAGGCAAAACTATAGTGACATCTAGGAATTCAAGAGGGAGGGCAGGAGGGTTGATGAAGTAGAAGACAGGGGAACTTTTAGGATGGCAAAATCATTCTGTATAATACTCAAATGGCAGATACATGACACAATGCATTTGTCAAAACTTATAGAATTCATAACAAAAAGAGAGGCAATTTTTTAAGCATTTAGAACGTAGAGAAATCCCAGGATGGATGAGAAGAGCAATCTGACTGTATAACAAATGAATGAAATCTGTATGGGATGGGAAAAAAAGGTGCTGACCTAAGAAAACTTTGGAAATGAGTACAGTCAAAGTCTAAAGGCAAAAAGAACTGCACATAAGCACTACACTTTAATTAATAAAATTATTTCCCATGGGGCATAGGTTAATCATTCTGATCCTGATATGCATGTACATTGGAATTGAACAATGAGCACACCTGGGGCGCGGATTTTCCTTTCTAATACTCCCGAAGAAAAGGAAACAAGGGCTTCTTGGATAAATGACTGAGTCTAATATTGGCGCTAGAAGAATACAGGAGAAGCCTGGAGCATCTTGTAGTGCCAGAAACTAAGAAAGAGCTGAAAATAATCCCAGTGATGGATGTGTGCTGTGAATGGGGCACAGGAGTCAATTGAAGGAGATTTAGTTGTTTGAAGTTTAGACTAATTTGAGTCACAAAAGAAATAGAGTAATTTGGAGATTAAAACCCAAAACATAGAATAAATATTCCATAAAGTATTTGGAATAATACATGGAATAAATAGTCCATAGTATCATTTATTATTCCTGGGGGCAGAGCAAGCTTACCACCATTAAAAGAAAACTTAAGACAAATTAAATGTAACAGAGTTTAATTCAGCAAAGAACTATTTTCAAATAGAGAAAATAATTTCTCAAATAATTTATTTATATTATATATTTATTTCATATTTTCAAATAAGCTTTAAAAAGTCCATACCAATAAAAATATTGCATCAATAAATAAATAAGAAAAGGAAAATATCTTGTGCAACAAAATACAAGATGATTTATGCAGATGCTTCACCTTCAAGAAGATGGAGCATAGCTCCCCACCCCTTAGAAAGAGTGCAGTATGAAAGGTAGAGAGAATATATTTGCACAGGAGAAACCTGAATACTCTCCTGGCCAGTTGGTCAAGGTTCATAGCGATGGTTTTGGTCCATGTGGATAGCATGTTCCTCTGAAATGATGCCATAAGAATGGTTCTTTACCTCTGTGGTCTTCTCACCTCAAATCACCCCAGTCTAATCATGAGAAAAACATAAAATGTATCCCAATGTACAGACAGTTTGAGAAACACTCGACTACTATTCTTCAAAACTTCCATGGTCACCAAAATTAAAGAAAGTCTGAAAAATGACCACACCCAAGAGGAGCCTAAAAAGACGTGAGGAATGTTTGTAATAAGGTACCATGAAAGGGATCCTAAAATAGAAAAAGGCCAGGGATGGAAACTGTAGAACTGTAGATAAAGTATGGACTTTTGTTATCAACAATGTATCAACATTGGTTCATCAATTGTAGCAGATATGCCATACTAAGACAGGATTCTGATGTGTGGCAGGCTTGGGGTGGTGTATATGGGAACCGTCAGGGCCATCTTCACATTTTTCTACAGATGTAAAGCTGTTCTGGGTTGAAAAGTTTGTTTTAAAAAAAACAGTATAGAATAAAAAAATAACTTTAAGTAAATCTTGTATTTGTGTTTTGGAATTTTGTAATTAAACGTTTAGTAATTTTATCAGAGTAATAGTACCCTGGGTAATAATTTGTTGACTGGAAGATTTGTCTTATGAAACATATAACCTTTTTATAAAAGAGAAATGAGCAGTATTTCAGCTTCATGAAGTTTTGCCATATTTATTCAGGAAGAGATGATCCATAAGCACAAATTATTGGCCTTTAAAACACAGAGTTTGCACATACATACATATACTGGCTCAGCACAACAGAGAACATTTTGATATGCCACTAGCTTTGAAATCCCATCTTCAGCCTTTTAGAACTTGCATGATTTTCAGAGTTTACACCCTTTTCTCCTTGAAGAGGCTGAATGAAGAATGCAGCTCATGTGTTGCAAGTTTAGCAAAGTCATGCTCCCTCCTTTTCTAGGAAAGATTAACAGCATTTGCAAAAGCACAGAGACACGAATTAACATTCTGTTTTAGAAAAACTGCAAAAACGCTACTGCAACATGAGTGTGTAGGGAAAGAGAAACGTGGTAAATTAAATAACAAAGAAGAGCTAATTCTATGATGAGATTAAATATTTTAGTTAGAGTCTTCATCTGCCTCCTTCCTCACTTTCAGCAGGTAAACTAATCTTTTTCTTCACAGAGGAAATAGATTATTCAAGAGTAATTTTAAATCTATTTTTCACTCCTGCTGTTGTGAAGATTAAATGTTTATATATGTGAAAATTAAAACCCTAATTGTTATTTTATCATTACAGATTATAGGTATAATTATTAGTATGTGAAGTAGACATCTATATATAAAGATAGGTATGTATAACTTCCTACAGGTATCTCAAGTTCAGTGTCTATAAATAAAACTATCGTATTTCCCTTCAACTTTATTTCTCTAATTAAGGTTCTTACCTCACTGATGGATTCTGTAATTTAAAAATTCAGAAGCCAAATTAAGCACCAACTCTGTTGATTTTGCCTTCTATCTCCTGATCTGATGACTTCACAGAGTCCCCACCATTCTAACTTTGGTTTACCCTCTACAGACCAGTTCACAGTCTTGCTTCCAGTTCTCTCAGGTCTGTCATTGCACACACTGTGGACAGAGCATTCTGTCTACACACTCTCTGGCAGGTTGCTTTTCTTGTCTTATGACCAGGCTCCCGTTCACCTCTCTAGTCTCATCTGTTAGACCTCATTTGTATCTGCCCTTCAAGCCCACCTGAGTTGTGTGTAATCTTTTAAGCAGTCTATCTTCTTACTGTGTTCATTCCCTCTTCTAGAATGTTCTGTCACTTCCACTCCCGATGGATAGCTCCCATCTGTCCTTTAGAATTCAGCCTCAGTATCACATTTCTCAGAAGCCTTCATAAAATCTCCAAACTGGGTTGATAACTGGGCCCTCCATTCTCCCACAGGCCTCCTTCTGCTGATAGGAGACAGGAATCATAGTGCTTACCACACCTTAAACCCATTGTTCTGGTAGCTGTCAGAATCATCTGTAGAGTTAATTAAAACACAAATGGTTTGAGCTACTTCTAGAGTATTGGAGCCAGTAGTTCAGCAATAGAACTCAAGAATGTGCTTTTCCAACAAGTTCCCAGTTGATGCAGATGCTGCTATTTTGGGCTAACTTTTGGACTCCTGATACTGCTGGTTGAAGCAGTTTGCGTTTCCTGGACATCATGCCTGAATGAGGCATGATGTTTACCTAGCTTGGCTCTAAGTAGGACAAAAAAAGAGTCTGTGTAGATGTAAACTTCTGAGAAAGCCCTTAGTCTGAGGTGTCAGATCATTACAATTCAGCTGCACATTAAAGAAGACAGAGTAATTTTCCTACATAAGCAAAGAAACAGTATGGTTATTTCAGTATATAAAAACTCTTGATTATAACCCTTATAAATTGTTATAAATACAAATTATTATAATACACTAATTTAAATACTGCCATGTGTTCTATAGGTGATATGGTTTATTGTTTATTTTTAAATTTAATTAAATTAAATTTAATTTTTTAAGACAGAGTCTGGCCCTGTCACCCAGGCTGGAGTGCAGTGGCACGATTAAGCAATTCTCCTGCCTCAGCCTCCTGAGTAGCTGGGAGTACAGGTGCACACCGCCACGCCCGGCTAATTTTTTGTATTTTAGTAGAGACGGGGTTTCACCGTGTTGCCCAGGCTGGTCGCCTGAGCTCAGGCCATCTGCCTGCCTCAGTCTCCCAAAGTGCTGGGATTACAGGCGTGATCCACTGTGCCCAGACTCTTATATTTAAAGATATCTCCATAGGACTCAATGTCTTTATTTGAGGGGATATAAATTAAAACCAGGGATTAATTAGCTGCCTCCTTACATATTTATACGTTAATATTACATACCACATAGTCTGCCTTCAGAGTTTCTCTACACATAGTGAACTGCAACCCAACTGCAGGTGCAAACAGACTGCAACCCACTCTTTTAACAAGTAGGAGAGTCTCAGCCATTCACAGCAGCTGAGTTTCACCCAACAACAGCTACCAACTTTTAGGGAATTGCAGCAGTCAGTGATGGCAGCTGAGTTTCAGCCAATCACAGGTGGGGAACTGTTGAAACTGTGTTCACATAGGGCAGTTACTGAACTGTAACCAATCCAGCTGTGTTTTCATCGCGCTTCTGTTTTCTCTATGTCAGTTTCCTTTTTCTGTCCATAAATATTATCTGACCAGTCTGCAGGCCTAGGGTTGCTCTGCAAGCTGTTCTAGTTCAGGGACTGCTCTATTTGGGAATAATTCTTTGCTGAATTAAACTCTGTAAAATTTAATTTGTCTAGGCTTCTTTTAACAGTGGTGAGCTTGCTCAACCCCCAGGACTAAAACTCGTGGATCAAACACATTCTTGCAAAGGAATACTCAGCAGGCAACACCTGCAGCTGTAATTAGACAGGCAGGCCCAGGAGGCGCTGGGAAGAGTATGCAAAAGGTCAAGGTTTCAGTGTTTCAGGTGTTCTAGGCTTGGAAACGATGACAAGAGCAAGGCAGGATCCGAACCCCGGTGCGAAGCAGTTGCGGAGCTCATGAGTTAGATTTGTTTTTAAATCCCGGTTGTTACTGTGATAGCTGTCGTTTATAATAAGAAATATACATTTGGTCTTCAGCCTGTTTCCTGGTACCCAGTTCCTAAGACCCTTGGACGTTTCAAAGTAAAGCTCTTTTTGCATGCTAATGAGATGACTGATGTATTGGGGGTGGGGATCCCTGGATAGCCTCAGTATAGGAGCTGGTTGCTGATTGCCAGAGAAACCAACCATGTGCTTAGAGGACTGGAACGTTCAGCCCTACCTCCCACTTCCCGTTCTCTAGGTAGGGGAGGCATGCTGAAGTTTGAGTTAATTACCAATGGCCAGCGATTTAATGAATCATGTTTATATAATGGAGCCTCCATAAAAAACTCTAAACAATGGGATTTGGAAAGCTTCTGGGCAGCTGAACACATGGGAGTTGGTGTCACATGAAAGGGCAATGAAGCTTCATCCCCCCTCGCTCATACCTGGCCCAATGCATCCCATTTGGCTGTTCCTTTATTTAATCCTTCTATAATAAATGGGTAAGTATAAGTCAACTACTTTCCTGAGTTCTGTGAGCTGCCCTAGGAAATGATCAAACCTGGAGAGGGGATTGTGGGAACCCCTAATTTATAGCTGGTCAGTGAGAACTTCTAACGGTCTGGACTTGCAATTGTTATGTAAAATGGCGGCAACAATCCTGTGGGACTGAGTCCTTAACCCGTGGGATTTGATGCTATCTCCCGGTAGAAAGTATCAAAAGGAAACTGAATTATAGGATACTCAGTTGGTGTCCCTGGAGACTTGTTTGGTGAGTGGGGAAACCTCCCCACCCATCTGGTATCAGAAGTGCTCTCTGTGGTAAGAGTATAGTAGGATAGATAGTTTGTTTCTTCCTTTCACAGTCACCACTGATTCAAGAGGCACACCTTCCAAGATCCCCAGCGAATGCCTGAAAGGAAGCATGGTTCTGAATCCTATCTCTACTGTTTCTTTCATATATGCATACCTATGATAAAATATAATTGATAAATCAAGCAAATAAAGAGATTAATAACAATAACTAGTAATAAAAGAGCAATTATAACATTATGGTACAAAAGTTATGTAAATTTAATCTCTCTCAAAATATCTTTTTCCCTTTTGCTGTATTTGATGTGCAATGATTACACATATTTTTGAAATACATGGTCATATTTTTATGAATGGGTGTAATGTTTAAATCTTATGTAATGATTAAATTGGGTTAATTAGCACATCAGATACCTCAAACTTTTATTATTTGTGTTGGAAACATTCAAAATCCTCTTTTCTAGCTTTTTGAAAATATATAATAAGTTATTAACTATATTCTCTTTATAGTGCTACAGAGCACTAGAACTTGTTTCTCCCACCTACCTGTAATTCTTTACCTATTAACCAAGCTCTCCCTATCCTTTCCTCCCTACTATGCTTCCCAGGGGCTAACAAGCACAATTCTACTCTGTGACTATGTGTCTGACTCTTCTGAGCTCACATATGAGTGAGAACATGTAGTATTTATCTTACCATGCTTGACTTATTTCACTTAACACAATATCCTCCAAGCTCATCTATGGTGCCAGATTTAATTTGTTATGGATGAATAATATTTCATTGTGTATATATACTACATTTTCTTTATCCATTCATCTAAGGATAGACATGGATGTAGATATTTCTTTGATGTGCTGATTTTCTTTCCTTTAGATAAATAGCCATAATGGGGACTGCTGCCTCATAGGGTAGCTGTATTTTTAGTTTTTTGAGAAAACTGTATACTTTTTTTTAAAGTGACTGTCCTAATTTACATTCCCATTGATAGTGTATAAGAGTTCCATTTTCTCTGCATTCTTGCAAACACTTTTAAAAATCTTTTTTATAATAGCCATTCTAACTGGGGTGAGACAATATATATTATGGTTTTGATTTGCATTTCCCTGATGATTAGTGATGTAGAACAATTTTTTAATATACGTTTTGGCCAGTTGTATGTCTTTTTTGAGAAATGTGTGTTCTGATTATTTTTCAAATTGTACATGTTTTCTCTTAACTTTAACCATATCCAAAAGCACGAAATAAAGCTAACACACCATGATTAAGTGAAATTTATACCAGTGATTCAAGGATGACTTAAGTTACACAAGTCAAGAAATGTGATACATCACATCAACAAAATGTTCAAGAAAAAAATTTGTGATCACTTCAATAGATGCAGAAAAAGCATTTGATAATATTCAACATCATTTCATTATAAAATCTTCATATGATTTATTTGGCTATAATCAATATCAACAGTGTCTATGAGTTCCTCAGTGGCTTAGGGTACAGTTGCTTGTGGAGGCTGTGGGGAAATTTTGCTGGGGAGAGGGATACTGGGTGAGCTGATCTTCAGGCCTCTGAGGGGCAGTGAACATTGGTGCCGAAAGTGGTTGTGGCAGGACCTGGATAGGGTAGTTTTCTGGTCCTTGAGTGGCATGTATGAGTCCATGGTGGCTTCACCACTGGAGGGTCATTGTCACTGTTGGTAGTGGTTGCACCAGGCATGTAGCTCTCAGGTTCTAGGAAGCATAGGCTTTGGGCCCCTATGTCCGAGGGTTAGTCTCCATAATGTGCTGTATTGCCTGTTCCCCAGGACGTAGGGCCAAGGACACTGATCACCACTTGGTCCAGCTGATGTCACATCATTGCAGCCCTCTGGAGGAATGTGGGGTGATGTCACAAGGCTCCAGGAATGTCAAAATGTGGGGGTTACTGGGCCCCTGGGACAGATGTACACTTATGGTGAATCTGCTTTCAATATGTTCCATGATGCACTAGCCTTAGTTTCATGTTTGGGAGGAATTTAACGTAGATTTATTTTCTGGGACAATGGAGTTGTATGGGTTTAGGAAGCTCCTTATACTAGCCTCTGGGCTTGTGAGAGCTGAGTAGTCTTCTTTAGTTCAAATTGTAGGCATCTGTGGTAAAAATATGGACTGCTAGACATCTCACACTTACCTTTTCCCTGCAGTGGGGAGTCTCTCTTGGCTCTGAGCCAATCTAGGCTGACTACTCTGTTTCCCTCTCTAAGCTGCCATCTTCAGTTTTTGAGATTCAGAAGGTCTTCATCACTTTTATTCTGAATTCCAGTGTCCTTTAGATGCTCAATTCCACACGTGGTTCTCTATTTGCTGTTTTTAATCCTTCTTTGTGAAGGAGGCATGTGCTGAATTCTTCTAGACATCTTGATCTCAAAATATTTTATTGTTGTACTGCACTGTGGGTAACTGAAACTGCAGAAAATAAAACTGCATAAAGCTACTTATCAGCTTTGTGGTCTTCTCTGAACTACAGCTTTCTCTGATGTAAAATGGGCTATCAATATATAGAGATCAAGATTATGTGAAAGTAGAAGAGACAAGATATAAACTGAGGCACATTGGAATAACAGTAAATTTTAGTGCTGATTACCATTACTACTAGGTAGATAATCAGCATAAGAACCTGGGTAAACTAGGGTCTAGGCAAGGCCTTCATCATATGTCATAAAGTAAGAGTTTATTACCAATTCAGAGAGCCTGAGATGGTCATCTCTAAAACTTTATTAAGGATAAACAGAGGCTCTTTCAGTCTTTTCCTTCTGCTATCCTTCTCACCTTTGTGTCTTATATTTCTTCATGTATTATTTAATCTTATGGGGATTTAACAGAGCCACTATTTCTCCAGATAGACTTCTATGACTCACCCAGGCTAGAGAAAGTGTTCTTCCCTTGGGATCCAGGATGCTCTGTCATAATGTTATTTCTTTATATGGCAGTCACTCCTCCTTCAGGGCAGTATCTATGTAGATTCTTTTGTTTCTCCACAGTTACAATAAGCAGTGCTGTAACTGCCCAATGGGTTCACCTTGCCACTGCCTAAACAGAGCCAATTTATCAGGACAGGGGAATTTCAGTGGAGAAAGTGTTATTAACACAAAGCCAGCTGCATAGGAGACTGGAGTTTTATTATTTCTCAAATCCATCTCACTGAGCATTCAAGGATGAGAGTTTTTAAGGCTAATTGGGTGAGTAGGGGAAAGCCAGTGAGTTGAGAGTACTGACTGATTGGGTTGGAGAGGAAATCATAGGGAAATGAAGCTATTTTCTTATGCTGAGTCAGTTCCTGGGTGGGAGCCACAAGATCGGATGAGTCAGTTAATTGACCTTGGTGGTGCCAGCTGATCCATCAAGTGCAGATTCTGCAAAGTACCTCAAGCCCTGATCTTAGGAACGGTTTAGAGATGGTCAGAATCTTGTAGCCTCCAACTGTATCCACTCCTAAACCATAATTTCTGATCTTGGCTAATTTTTTAGTCCTACAAAGGCAGTCTAGTCTCCAGGAAGAAGGCTGTTTGCCTTTGGAAAGGCCTGTTATCATCTTTGTTTTCAACTATAAACAGTAAACTAGGTTTTCTCAAGTTAGTTCACCCTGTGCCCATGAATGAACAAAGACAGCCTGGAGGTTAGAAAAATGAGTTAGATAGTTCAGATCTCTTTCACTGTCTCACTTACAACTTTGCAATTTTGCGGTTTTAGTGACACACAAAAGTTACTCACTTCATATTCATTGAAATAAGCTAAATTCTCTGTGACTTGAGAAAAGCTCAGCCTGGTGACCATTTGCAGGACAACACCTTGTTATAATACGTATAATTAGCAAAAACAAAAGCTCTAGAGAAACAAGTTCTCCTTATTTTCTGTCAAGTGTTCATTTCAGGAGTTTATCCATATTCATGTACAGTATTCTGTATGTTTCAAAATACTTTCCCATTACTTATGATGGTATAGCCCTAGGTTATGATGAGAGAGAAAGAAGAGAGAAAAGAGAAGAGAGAAAAATCCCAAGGAGCCTTAGCCACAACTTGGCTTTACACCAAAAAGCCAATTTATTTCTCTATCCCATGGCCCTTCACCAAGGACAATGGGGAAGAACACTAAAAGCTGAGGTCCCTGAACTTAAAATGAAAGTTGGGGAAAAGAAAAGACACAAGAGCTGATAAATTCTGCAACCCCTTCCAGAAGCAGAGTCCTTTACTTGCATTATAAAGACTTCCAAAGCCTGGAAGGCAGGGCAGTAAGGAGGTAGAGAGAAATCTGAGAAGCAGCAAGACGGGCATGTGACTGGATAATTTAAAAACATAAATAAAACTAAACAAACAAACAACAATTTCTCCAGTGACTCCAAAAGCAGGCATCTAGGCTAAAAAGCAGAGAGAAATCTCCCACATTTCAGAAAGATAATGACTGGCCTTCCAAGAAAAAAAATAACAATTTTCTGAAGACTTATTAGTGCCCAAATCCCATATCTTTTGAAGAAAAGCACTAATTTGACCTCAAAAATATTTAAAAATAGACTCACATTTTTTATGCTAGCAAACCAAAACAATAAAAAAGTTTTCTTTCATGGAAGTAAATATATATACTTTAATCTTCACTATTGAATCACACATAATGTCTAACATGTCAAAAATTACAAAACATGCAAAAAAGCAAGAAAAAAGTGACCTGTATTCAAGTGGAGAAACAGTCAATATAAGCAGATCCATCATTTGAAATTATTAGATAAAGCCTTTAAAATACCTATGATAAATCTATTTAAAGGTCTAGTAGAAATATGAGCAATCTGCATGAGCAGTTGGAGAATTTGGCAGAAATACAAAAGCTGTAAAAAAGAGAGAAAAAAGAAAAACATGAAAAATACATCAGAAATGAAACATATATGCAATGACTAAAGAGCAGATAATGCACAGTGAACCTGAATGAAGAGTAGTAGAACTTATCTAAACTGAAAAGAATAAAACGGAAAGACTACAAAAAATAGAATAGCACTTGAGAAAAATGAGAACATTTAAAAATGGTTTAACATACATGTAATTGGGCATAAAGGGTAAATGATTTACCACACATGTAATAATATACATGTTAAAAACATGCATTTAGAACCATTTTAAAATGGTTTAACATTCCTATATCAGCAGAATACAAAAGGAAGAGTTGGAATGAAGATAATATTTGAAATGTAATTGATAAATAATTTTCAAAGTTGATGAAAATCATCAATATATAGAATTTTAAAAACTTGTGATATTCAAGTAGAATGAACACTAAAACTAAAACAAAACAAAATGCTTTGGCACATCGTAGACAACTGCTAAAAAATAAATATAAAGGGAAAATATTAAAAATAGTAAGAAATATAAAAGTCATTTTAGGCTGGTTAACAATGGAATGACATTCCAACACACTAAATGGGAAAACAAAACTTGGTACCTAGAATTCCATATATGGTAAAATATCACCTTACAAAGGTGAGGAAACAGAGATTAGAGTTCTGAAACATAGAAGTAGCTGAAATGTGCAGAGTAGTGTTCTGGAAAGGATGGAGATACGTGGGAAGAGAGTTTCAGAAAACTGCATTAAGTTTACTTGAGTTTTTACCTGAATAAGAATATAGACATGAGTAGAGTCACATACTACAAGTAAAAACTTCTGAAGAAAGAAGAATTATGAAGAAAACTGAAAGATAAAGAAATCCCAGCACTCACTCCAGACTAGAAATTACTTGTGCTCCTTCTAGCCAGGGAGGAGAGAACACATTTTATGCATGAAGCAGCAGTCCTGATCCCAGAGGGACCATGCACTGGAAGTGGGTATACACTTAGCTGGATATAAATAATCTGGAAATTTGACCTTCACTTAAACAGGATAAAAACAAACCTCAAAAATATCAAATTAATTTGTAAGAAAGCAATTGTGTGTGTCTCTCTCTCACACACATATGCACACACATCAGCACTCAGAAACAAAATATTGTAATGTCTAACATCCCATAACATATGTTTGCTACTAAAGACTCTAGAAAATATGACCCATAACTGGAGAAAAATTAGCTGACAAACAGATCCAAAAAAACCAGAGACACTAGAATTATTATAAGAGACAAGGACATTAAAACAGCTATTATAATTGTGTTTCACTTGATTAAGGATGTAAAGCAAAATGTGAATATAATATGAACTAGTTAGAAGACAGAAAAAATATGTAAATGAAAATTCTAGTAATGCAAAAATATAATCAGAAATTAAAAATTCAATGGATGTTTTTAATGGAAAATTAGATGCTATAGAAAATAAAATTAAATGTTACAGTGAAACTACCCACGTGAAGCTTAAAAAGAAAGAAAAAAGACAATTACCTGCAAAACATCACCAAGATAATTAATATGCTTGTGATTAAACTCCCAAAAGAAGAGGAGAGAAAGTGGAACAGAAAAGAACACTTAAATAACGGCTGAACCTTTATCACATCTGAGGAAATGAATAAACACAAAAAGTCAAAAAGCTCAATGAACCTCAGCAGTATTTAAATGAAGAATAAGATTACCATCACACATTACAATCAAATTTCTAAAAGTCTGTGCTACAGAGAAAACCTTCAAGGTACATGGAGAAAAAAAGATAACTTCATGCACAGCTGAACAAAGATAATTGCTTAACAGAAAAAAAAAAAGATGAGAAAACTTACCAAAAACCTACTAAGTATAAGAAAACAATCTTCAGAATAATTAATATTACAAAGAATGAAGGGGAATTTTTTATAATGATGACAAATCAGTCTATCAAGAAGTCATAACATTCTTAAATGTTCAGGCCCTGAATAATAGATTTTAAGATAATTAAAGCGAAGACCGACAGAAATAAAAGAATAAATAGACCCATAACTACAGTTGGACATTTTAACACTTTATTCTCACTAATTGTTAAATAAGTTGACAGAAAAATCAGGAGATCATAAAAGACTTGAATAATACTATATAGTAACTGGACATAATTGATATTTATAAGATACTCCATCCAACAACAACTGAATACATACTAGTTTCCAGTTTAAAAGAAACATTTGCCAAAATAGGGCATTTTGGGGCTTGTAAAACAACCTTAAGAATGTTAAAATGTCTGCAATCATGCTGAATATGTGCCTTGACCTTAACAGAACTCAATTAGAAATTGCTAACAGAAAGATGCCTCTTTGTCTGTTTGGTTTGGTTTTTTGAGGGGGAGTTTTACTCTTGTTGCACAGGCTGGAGTGCAATGGCGCGATCTCAGCTCACCACAACCTTTGCCTCCCGGGTTCAAGCGATTCTCCTGCCTCAGCCTCCCGAGTAGCTGGGATTACAGGCATGCATCACTACGCCCAACTAATTTTGTATTTTTAGTAGAAATGGGGTTTCTCCATGTTGGTCAGGCTGGTCTCAAACTCCAGACCTCAGGTGATCCACCTGCCTAGGCCTCCCAAAGTGCTGAGATTACAGGCCAGAAAGATACCTTTAAAATACTCAAATACTTGGAAAGTAAGCAGCACATTTCTTCAAACCCATGTGTCAATGATGAAATCATGAAGGTAATTAGAAAATAACTTTGAGCTGAAGGAAAAAGTAAATCAGAATATATCAAAATTAATGGAATACAAGAAATTAATGGAATATAGGAAAATTTATATTATGAAACACTCATATTAACAAAGAGGAATTGTCTGAAATTGGTGACCTGATTAAGCTAGTAAAGTAGAAACAAGTTAAACCAAACAATAAAAAAATTAAGCTAAGAACAAAAGTAGATACAATGGAAATAATAAAAAAAGCAACAGAAAAATCAATGAAGCAAAAACCTGAATTTATTTTAGAAAATTTTGTTTTAATTATAGCAATCCATCTATACTGATTAAGAACAAAACTGAAAAGATACAAATTACCAACAACAGGAATGAAAGGAAAGAAAACAACATACTTCACCTTAGAAGGGAGTATTATAAACAACTATCTGACAAAACATTTGACAAGTTAAATGAAATGACTAATTTCCTGAAAGGCAAAGACTATCATGAAAATAAATCAAAATAATACATTCTATAAAGGAGAAAAAAGATAGATACATACCAAGAGATTCTAGGAAAGCATTAGACAAAATTTAGTATACATTAATCATGAAAACATTTAGAAAGACATGGAAGTGAATATTTTCCACCTGAAAAAGAGTATAAATAAATTTGTACAGATTAAACTGTACTTAATATTGAAAGAATGTTTTCCTCATAATATCATTAAGGATATGCACTCTCATTACTGCTATCCGACATTGTACTGAAGAGCCTGAAAAAGAAAGAAAAATAAAAGCATACATTTTGAAAAGGAAGAAGCTTTTAAAAATAGACGATATAATTGTGTACGCAGTAAATAGTACAGAATCTACATAATAGTTACTAGAGCTAATAAGAGCATTTAGCAAGGTTAAATAATACAAAGACATAAAACATCAAATGTATTTCTGTATACTAGCAATAAACAGCTCAAATTTTAAAAAATCATAATATACGCAATAAAGAAACCCTGAACTATTAAAAAATATAACTAACAAAATTTATGTAAGATTTTTACAGTGGAAATTATAAAAATATTGATGAGATGAATTGAAAATACATAAAAATGGAGAGTCATACAACTTTCATGAAGTAGACTACTCAGTATTTTCTTATGTCTGTTTTCTTCAAATTGATTTATAAACAAACTCAATGCAACACCATTGAAATTCCAGTAGATTTTTTTTCTTTAGAAATTGAAAATTTGATACTACAGTTCCTACAAAAAAAGAGAAAAAGACCTAGAATAACCGAAACAATTGTGGAAAAATAGAACAAAGTTAGGGGACACACACTATCTGATATTAGACTTCTTATAAAGTTATAAGATTGAGTTGTATTGGTCAATCCATAGAAGAGAATGTCAAAAAACAGATTCCAGCATATAATAGTTAATTGACTTTGGAGAGAGGTACCAAATTTAAGGGGAAATGATTTTTTTTTTAACATATGGAGATATCTCAAAACTTTAACCCTTGCCTCCCATGATATAAGTACAAAACACAAACAAACAAACAAACAAAAACTAAACACATATTATATACCTAAAGGTGAAAACTAAACTTATACAACTAGAAGACACAGAAGCAATTTTTGATTGTGAAGTAAACAAATACTTCTTAGTTGAAACTAAAAAACATGAACCATAAAAATTGTGAACTGAACTTGATGCAAATGAAAATCTTTTGTTCTTTGAAAAGCACTTCTGAGAAAATGAAAATACGAGACATTGGTTGAAAATATTTGCAAATTGCATATTCAGTACACTAGTCTCCTACCAAGGCTGTAAGACATGAACACAACCTTGATGACTTAAAATAGCACAAGTTTAATCTATAACACTTCTGAAGGTCTGACTTCTGAAATCTGTTTCACTGAACTACAGTCTAGGTGGCAGCAAGATTTATTTACTTTTGTTTTTATTTTTGTATGAACACTAGCAGGCTATTCTTTCCCTTGCTTTTTCTTTTCTTTTCTTTTCTTTTTTTTTTTTTTTTTTTGAGACAGTCTTGCTCTGTCACTCAGACTGGAGTGCAGTGGCACAATCTCAGCTCACTGTAAACTCCACCTCCTGAGGTTCAAAGTATTCTCCTGCCTCAACCTCCCAAGTAGCTGGGACTACAGGTGCCCACCACTAAGCCAGGCTAATTTTTGTGTTTTTAGTAGAGGTAGGGTTTCACCATGTTGGCCAGGCTGGTCTGGAACTCCTGACCTCAAATGATTCACCCACCTCAGCCTCCCAAATTCTGGTATTACAGGCGTGAGCCACTGTACCCAGCCTTCCCTGGCTTTTCTAGCTTCAGGAGACAGCCTGCATTCCTTGGCTTGTGTCCACATTCTTGTATCCTCCAACTTCTTGCTTCCATTGTCTTGTATCCTACTTCCTTTTTTGATCTTACCTCTCTCTTATAAAAACCCCTCTGATTACATTTAGGCAACCCCAATAATCTAGGATAATCTCCCCATATTAAAATTCTTCATTATACCTATAAAGTCCTTTTGCCATATAAGGTAATATTCACAGGCTCCAGGAATTAGAATGTGGACACCCTTGGCCAAGGGGAGCTTTATTTAGCCTACCACATCTGAATAAATACTTGTGTCCAGAGTATACAAATAATTCTCACACTTTAAAAATAATAAGAAAAAACTCCCATATTATATGGTGTTTACATTAGAAAATGAAAACATTTTGTTTACACAAAAACCTATATGCAAGTATTTATAGCAGCTCTATTCATATTCACCAAAATCTTCCTTCACTATTGTCCTTCAAGGGGCAAATAAACAAACTGTGGTACATCTTTACAATGGAATATTCCCGTGTAGTGAAAAAGAATGAACTATTGACACACAAAGTAACTTGGATAAACTCAGACATTAGCTTTAGTGAAAGAAACATACTCAAAATATTAGATCAAACAGTAGTTTGATTATATTTTAATTTTGGATTACATATTTGATTCTGGGAAAAAAAAGCAATAGAGGTGAAGGAGATTGGTAGTCACCTGTGGTTAGGGCTGGCAGGAAGGTGTGGTTATATAGGAATTGTATGAAGGAATATTTTATGTTGTGAACCACTCTGTTTTATATAGCAGCCTCGACCTCCCAGGCTCAATCAGTGTTCCTGCCTCAGCATCCCAAGTAGCTGGGACCTACGTGTGTGCCACTATGCCCAGCTAATTTGTGTGTGTGTGTGTGTGTGTGTGTGTGTGTGTGTTTGCAGAGATGGGATTTCACCGTGTTGCTCAGGCTGGTCCTGAACTCCTGGGCTCATGCAATCCACAACCGACAGGTGTGAGCTACTGTGCCTGGCCTTATACATGAATATCGTCTTCTGTTAAAACTTACAGAATTATATTGTAAAAATAAAGTTAATTTATGCTGCATAAGTTAGATAATTAAAAATTGAATAAAAAGAGCCAAAAGTTAGAATACTTTATAGAAAAAGGTACAAAAAACCAATAAGCACATTTTAAAAACCTCTTAGCATTAGGTATATGCAAATTAAGACCATAATATGGTACCACTGCATACTCATTTAACTGCTAAAATTATATTTATATTGTAATATAAAACATTGGAGAAAATTTGTAGCAATATTGCTAGTAGGTGGTCTTGAATGCAGTATGGTATAATTTCTTTGGAAGATGATTTAGTAACTTGTAGTAAAATGTAACATTTATTTATTATGTAACCTAGCAATTATACTCCTAGGTATTTACAAAAGGAATTGAAAACATATTTCACATAAAGACTTGTACATAAAGGTTCATAGCAGTTTTTTTCACAATAGCTAAAAATTGGACCCAAATTCAGGAAAAAGTGAATAGAGAAACAAACTATTGTATATTCGTACAATAGAACACAATAAAATAAAATTATAAAAAATAAAATTCAATAAAATTAACAGCATTGATAAATCTCAAGAACATGCTGAGCAAAAAAAAATAAATCTGAGACAAAATGCACATACTGTATAATTTTGTTTATTTGGAACTGTAGAAAATTCAAATCTATAGTTAGAAAACAGATCAGTGGTTGTCTGGGACATAGGACTTTGACTGGGATGGAGTGCAAAGAAATGGTTTGGGTTGAGAGAAATAGTCTATAACATGATTTTGGTCTTGGTTACATGATGCATATATTTACTCAAATTTATTAAAATATTCATTAAAATGGATTTATTTTAATGCATTAAATAAAAACTGTCCTTTACATATTTGATTATTTTAAAAAATGAAGGTAAAATAATTGCATTTGCCTCAGATCAAAATTGAAGGTATTTTATCTCCCACAGATCTGTACTATACAAATTATACTATACAAATATTTTCATGAAGAAAATACTTCTTCATGATGAATGAAGAAAAATGATTCCAGATGGAAGCCCACATCTGAAGGAAAGAATAAAGAATGTCAGATACAATATATAAAAATAAAACACCTCTGTCTGTCTCTCCTTTCTTACCTATTCATCCGTTCATCTAACCATCTGTCATAGATACTTCCTATGTATTCATGTTGTTTTGTTCCACACTGGAGCTCCTTCTCCTGGCTTTATATATCTCTGTGGGAGCACTTGCCACACTTTGGTGTAATTGGCTGTTCTTATGTCTGATCCAGTTGGCTTCCTGCTTCTCAAAGGTGAGGATTATGTTTTACTGTCCTACCAGTGTTTCTGCAACGATTAGCATGGTTCTAAGCTGACCTAATACATGGATGTTTATGAAAGAACAAAATAAAAATGAAGGACAATATAAAATGAAATAAAAAGTTGACATTTTGATGCTGAGAAAACTTTCTTGCTTTTCATAAGAAAAAGTCATTGACAAGCCAGAATTTAAAGTCTAGTGAGCAGCTGTCACACTTATTTTGTAGTAAATTGTAGATAAACTTTCCATTCCTTATTAAATATGCTGCTCCAAGGTTCACAACTGATAGATGTAGCCTCTGCATTTTAAAAGCTGGTAATCCAGTAGAGATTGTTAAATGGTCTCCTAACATTACACATACTTGATGTTCCATAAACAGTTAGCAGTGAGTAACCAGAAAACCCTTTTATTGAGCAATGCAGCAGATTATTTCATGAGAAGGAATCATTTGAGTAGAATTTGCACAAAAGCAGAAAAGAGAGAACATATCCAGCTTAGCTCATAGATCAGTTTGAGAAGTCGTATTTTGGTTAGAAAATGGAGGACTTTTTAGAGATGAGGAAGACCAACTGAAAAAGAGAATGTTACATATGAAATATTGTGAGATAAGCCTAGAAACATATAAGGAGATCGGATTAAGAATAACCATGAAGAAAGTGACAGTTACTTTATTTAGTGACAGTTATAAGATAGAGTTGTTATTGGAGACTATTCCTTCAGAGTCCACCACCATCATTAAAAATGCTACTACTTCTCCCATCCCATCTCCATAATATTAGCAATCTTATAGTAACTTTTGTATTTCATTCACCATGGTAGGTATTTTTATATGTTATGTTAAAAAAAAAAAAAACCTGTCATAACAAACATGAACTGAGGCAAAGAGAGTTTGCTGACTTCATCCAAGATCACAGAGGTAGTAAAGAATAGCCAAAAGAAGACTAATTAAAGTCTGTGACTCAGTCCATGTGTGATGGCTTACTCCTGTAATCCCAGAACACTGGGAGGCCATGGTGGGTGGATCTTGTGAGGTCAGGAGTTCGAGACCAGCCTGGCCAACATACTGAAACCCCATCTCTACTAAAAATACAAAAACTTACTGGGTGTGGTGGTGGGCACCTGTAATCCCAGCTACTTTGGGAGGCTGAGGCAGGAGAATTGCTTGAACCTGGGAGGCGGAGGTTGCAGTGAGCTGAGATCGCTCCATTGCACTCCAGCGTGGGCAACAAGAGTGAAACTCTGTCTCAAAAAATAATAATAATAAAATAAACTCTATGATTCAAAAACCTGTCTAGGTTTCCTACTAAATATGATTACACACAAGATTGAGTGTTTCCAATATCCTTAAGGCTTCAAAAAGTTCTCCATGTCTTAGATGTTGTCACCAGATGTAGTCAACTGAGCTTTACATTCCCAATCTATTTTCAACTCCATTTAGAGTTTACAATTACGATCCTGTAAAAATGACATTTGCTTCTCTGAGTGCAATCCTTATCCTTTAGCAGTCTCCATGCCTATCAGAAGACAGAACTTAATGATCTATGACAACTTAGAGTAAAAAATTACTACATAGTTGGAAACCAACACTTCTGAGGATTTCATTTATTCAACTACCTGAAAGTTTCCAAGGAACGAGAGGTTTCTTACAGATCTGGCTTCTCTCACAGTTCCTGCCTCAACATCACATTCTACAGAAAGAAAGACTGAGCTATGTTTGAAGGGTAATTTGGTGGTTGTAAGGTCTGCAAATTATTTTTTTAACAAACCATTTTATAAAATTTTAAAGATCTTAGCCCAAATTACAAAATAAATGAAGATGTAGGCTCCTCACCCCATGCAGTTTCTCTCTATTTAGCAGAATTATTTCCTGGTTTCAGAGACACAGATCACTTTTTAATGATCTTTCCCATTCAGACATTTTATCTCTTAAAGAGCTGTTGGGTGTATTCAGTGATATTTAATGAGCAGGAGCTGCACAAAATATAAAGCAAGGGAGGGAATGGTCCATTGACTCTGGCTCAGACACCATTCAAATATTTTAAGACCTAATTTTCTACTTGCGCTAGAATCTTTTGAAGTTGTCTTTTTGTGATTTCTAGGACAAATAGCAGCCTCAGCTCACTGATTAGAAAGGCTCTGTCAGCTTTGTGGGCATTAAAGTCCTCGGAGAACAGACACTGCAGTTAGTTAAGGTGATCAGACACAGCAGGTTAAATTTCCCTTGGGGAATTATTCTTAGGATAGCACATAAAGGGATAAATACCATCACCGAATTATGTCTGTATCTTGATGGAAGATATGGGAAGAGAAAAATTATTCTCCTGGTGAGTCGTGCTTAGGTTTATCTGAGATGAAGCATT
The DNA here is from genome assembly GCA_963573385.1 of Cacajao melanocephalus. Classification (NCBI taxonomy): domain Eukaryota; kingdom Metazoa; phylum Chordata; class Mammalia; order Primates; family Pitheciidae; genus Cacajao; species Cacajao melanocephalus. The sequence continues at coordinate 49,346 of CAUYLG010035277.1, forward strand.
TTCTCTACGAGAAGGTATTTTTCAGCATTGTCTTAGGCTGTGCCTCTCCCATTCACTTTATCCCACAATGGGTCAGCTTTTCACAAACTGCATTCAGAGTTTATCCATGTCTCTTTTCCATGAGCCATTGAGAGAAATGTTAAGACACATGTCATGGATTCATGTGACAGAAATAGTGGGGTTTTCCAACAAAACAGAATATCTTTATGATGTGTTTAGTAGACTGAGCCCCATGAAGATAAGACTTTTTTGTCTTTTTTTTTTTTTTTTTTTTCCCCAAGTCTTGCAAGCATGTTAAGAATGTTCTCAGTGTTTTGGAAGATCCTAACATTTATTACTATGATTTTTCTGGCTTGAAGGCCTTAAGTTCTTCCAAAACACTTTAATGCTTTTTTTTCAACTAGACACTAAATTTTAAGAATGCAAACATTATATTTATCAATCTTATTTGTCCTCTGTTATATCCAGATAATTATCTAGAATTTATTCTTTCTAAATTTACATTCAAACACATCATATCTCTGTTTCTACTACATTCTAGAAAACAAACTTCTTTGATACATCTTCTAATTAACTCACTCTTCAGATGTATCTATTTTGCTTAACCTGTTGAAACTTTCAAATCTTCATTTGGCAAACATTTTTAATTTCTGATAACTTTAGTTGATAATTTATAAACTACATGTAATATTCTCTGGATAGCTTGAAGATAGGAATTCTTCAGCAATTAACTATCCTTATTTTTCATTTCCATTCTTTTCATAACGATTCTGTTTCATAAAATTACTGCTAACTTCTGAATGATGTGCTAAACCATCCTACTGAGCTGGTATGCCCAGGACACATGTTCCTACTGGTCCTCTCAGTTTTCCCTCTGGGTATCAGGAATATCCTGCTCTCATCCCCACCATGAGGCAGTAGTATTCAAGTGGACTACCCAGAGTTCTACTCTCACTAATTTGTCCACTTGGAAAAATCCATTGTAGAAAGCTACTTTGTGTGGGCAAGGTGGAAGACAGGAGCATGGATTTTCTTCTTTGAGGACAACCCCTTTAGCTTCTTGCCTTCTTACATCTGACTGTGATAATTTCATCGAACTTCTCTTTATCGTTTCGGGCTGTGCAAGTCCCTGGATTTATTTTCTAAAGTATATAAAAAGTTTGCTCTCTAAATTTGGAGTTCTTTAATAGGAGTGGCCTACTAATGATATACTTTTCATTTTTTCCAAAAGAATATTTATTTGACAATGATTTAGTGAATATTTACTATGTACTAACTACTATTCTAGGGCTTTGGATTAAGCAGTAAACCAAACTGGGTGTCTGTCCTATGGAACGGGTGGAGGAATAAGACAATTAAGATAAAATTATATATATGTAGTCCAGTGACAAAGATAGTTAAGTACTACCAAAATTAAAAGAAAGGAGGGAAGAAAGGAAGGTAGGGATAGAGAAAGGGAGGAAAAGAGAAAGGGAGGAAGGGGAAGGGAAGGGAAGGGGAACAAAAGGGAAGGAAAGGAAGAATGGAGGGAGGGAGGGAGGGAGGAAGGAAGGAAGGAAGGAAGGAAGGAAGGAAGGAAGGAAGAAAGGAAGGAAGAAAGGAAGGAAAGTAAATGAAAGGAAGCAAGCAGGGGAAGTGATGAGAAGTAACTGGAATGCCATTTAATACTGCCCAGAGAGCAAAGTAAATCTTAGGATGCGCTATTTCAGCATCCATGCGAATAAAATAAAGGAAGAAAACATGGATACACATGGGAGAACAGAAATAGCGAGCCTGAAGCTCTGAGGTAGTACATGCTAAGATTGGGTGAGGGTATTTGAAAAGCCAGGGTAGGTGTAGTTTTGTAAGCAACAAAGAAAAGGATAGTAAATTAGCTTGAACAAATAGCTTAAGACCAAGGCACATTTGTGGAGTTTTCATGTGATGTCACTTATATTATTGTCACATTAACGTATCAAAGGCATTGTATTCCTGTGACAAAAGGGACTCTACTTTTTCAACGGCATCTCCATTGATATTTTTCCTCATATAATATCTTTTATATATGTTATATATAATATTATATATATATTACAGAATTCATATTTTAAAGAACTATAGGCATTTTTTAAGTAGCCATGGGAACAATTTCTACTACAGTAGTGGTATCATGATTTTGACCTAGAGGTTAGACAGACATTTCCCAAGTTCAAATTAAAATGTCTTTCTATTTGATCCAAATAAATATATTCAATTTCTTACCCTACTTCCCCGCAGGATGCAAAATAATAACATATGTTTTTAGTCCACAATTTAAGAAATAGAAAATGACAAGTTCTTTGGGAATCGATTTGTAGTAATTGTCAGTTATAGAGCTCAAAAGCCAAAATGATTTTTAACAATCCAGTGACGCACAAATATCATAGCCTTATGTGGAATTTGATTATACTATGTTAATATTGAATGTTCCATATTGTTTCTACTCAAAGACAAAAACCATTTATATTGTAAACATTATTTTTACTTTCATTTCTTATTTTAAAAATCTAATATATTTTAAATATTTTTATTTTCATAAGGATTTTTTTATCTTATTTTTTCTTTTTTTTAAATTTTTTTCTTGCCTGCATGCAGAAGGGATATTATTTTTAAAGTCAGTGCAATTTAGAAGAAAAAAGAAATGTCTTTAAAAAATTTTTCTTCTGTGTCCAGCCACTTCCTATTCATGTTCACACGAGTTAATTTCATAACTGTAAAGTAGGTATTATTAATTCCATTTTTTACAAATAAGCAAATTAAAAATCAGTGGTGTCTTGCTTAGAAAAATTTAGCAGGGAGATAGAAATCAAATTTCAATCACAATCTCTAATGCCAACATCAGTAAGAGGTTACACATATTAACCCGTGTCTATCGTCAAACAATCCAAGAGTGAATGATATAACACTTACTCTTAACAAGTATATTATTTAATGGAAAATAAGCTTAATATCCAAACTTGTGCCTATAATAATAACAATAATAGTAGCTAAGGTGTTTTGCATTCATTGTAAAGTTTTAGCTTTCATTTTCAATAGCCCTAAACTTACACATTAACAAATAAAGGCTCTGATGGATTAAATGATTTACCAGCATCCCACAGTTGCAAAGCGGCAGAGCTGAAGCCTAACTTAGCCTGCCTATACATGTCCTTTTTCCGTGGAACTCCTGCTGTCTCACTAGGCTTCACCTTTACCTATGCCCTTTACATGATAAGCTCAGTGATGCTTTCCCTCCGAGGTGAATTACCTATCGCTAGATATAAACCCAAGGTTCTTAAGAAATGAACGCTGTCATGATTTTTGAAGATATATGTTGAACTGACTTATCCTGCCTCATCAATATATGAATAGAGTAGGATAGAGTGGGGAGGAGAAATGTGCAAGACGGAAAGAAAATAGTATTATGCAAAGTGAACACAGAAGGCAGTGACAAGTTCTGCTTGATTTAAGAGCAGAGAAAAAAGATTATTCTGATTTTCTTCAGGATGAACTCTTGATCTGTCCTCATTTCAAAAGGGAAGAGCGTATCTCAGAAAATGAATGTATGTTCAGATTTTAATGTCATCACCATGGAAGTCACTGGAAGGTATTGTTATGACCTTCCCCCGCACTGGAGGGTTTCATGATATATCTTCTGTTGATGAAAAATCAGAAGACCAGGGGAGCTGATAAAATATAGCTAAGTGATTCAGAGAGTAAATATTAGGTTCAGTGCCTGATTGCCTCATATTCTAAATATTTCAGTGTTCTCTGCATGACTGGATGGGTGTAAAGTACTCACTATTTAGCAACTTCTGCCACAAAAACACCTTAATAACATCATTCAAAATGTGCACCATCCTCTTTGGAGTAATGGGCTTTTGATGATAGTAATCAAAAAATGCTGCCTTTGTGTGTTAGCGTCGTAGGAACATTGAGAAATGATGGCTGTTAAGGACATTTCTTTTCAGTAATTGTGTGCTTTTCTCAGTCCCTTTCTCTGATTTAAGTTGAGTGACAGTGCGGATGGAGGGGGTAGGGTTATTTTCCCCCTAACCAAGTAGAAACTAATATTAGAGAGGTAGATATTGGTGGCAAATATGCAAAGAATGTGATCCGCAAAACTAAGATGCAGCCTGAAAAACCCAATGGGAAGATTAGAGATTAAAAAAAGGTTGGATTGCATGCTAATGCAAGTGAAGATTTAGAGACCTGGGCTGTGAGCTTGGAAAGCAGAGATCAGATGGGAAGTGTGATGCTGGGGTACTGGCTGGGAAATTAATGTGTAATGTTTGGGATAGGGGCCAGAATTCATCTGTTCATCTTTTCTTTAATGAGGAAAGATGATCCCACACAGGAGAGTGAGAGAAGAACATTTACACATGGAAAAATTTCTTGTTCTTTGTGAAATGAGTCACTTTTAGTCTTCCATGATGTTTCCTGAGGGTTAAGCCCACTCCGCAGAACAACAGGACCCAACTTCAAGAAAACTCTTAACTCTGAACATTATGACTTTATGACATTTTGAACTTTTCCTTATGGTAGGGGTTTCAGAGGAGCCACATAAACTATATAGAAACTGTATAACTGGGAGTCTGAAAGTGTGGACCCTTTCTTGTCTCAGCTCTGCCACTTGTAATTACTATAAGCTTTGTTGTGGTATTTTACTTCTTTGATGTGCTATTTCCTGCCTTAAGGATTGTCTTATAGATATATGCATTGCATATGCTGGTCACTTATTTTGTGCCCATAATTTAATCCTCATAAAAATCCATAATGTATTATTCTGCTATTATTCTTACTTCAGAGGATTTTTTTCTAATGAAGGCTCAAAAGTTCATGTAACTTTTCCATGGTCACATGGCTTGTAGAGCTTAGATTCGAAAGGAGTCGATCCACTTCAGAAGGATATTATGAAGGCATAGGAATGGTATTGGAAACAGGCCATTGTTTTATCCTGCTGCTTTTGTGCACATGCTGGGTTAGAAATCTATTTGCATAAAAGCTCAAAATATAAGTAGAATAATTTCATGGTATTTTGCTTTATGAGAAATGAAAGAAAGAACAAATGAGATTTGGACAGATGCAGCCTAGAGACATGGCACCAAAGTGGGCTGGACAAACTCCACAAATGTATGCACCCATACAGATCTACCACACGTGATTGTATTTTTTGCATGAATTCTGACTTTTTTCCAAACTAGCAATTCTGAAAGATTCTATGTAATTTGAAAATAATTTGATCTCAGATTTTATCGTATCTTTACCCTCCTTCACACAGTTACCTCTGTTTTTCCCATCCGCCAAATTTGATGTGTGTGTAATTACTCCGGCCGTGCACTCTTTGTTCATTTCCTTCAGGAGGTTTTGAGAGACTAAATAAATATCTAATGTTTTGGGGAATAATCAAACACTGAGAATTTAGGTCAGAATATTCCTACTAACCTGTAAGAATCACTGTTGTAAAAATATGGAGCATTGATCATTTTTGACTAGAAAGAAAGCCCTCTGGTGACTGAGTCCAAAGGGCTGATTTTTTTTTATTGTTGTTGAAAAAGTACTATCGAGCAACAAAATATGTCTTGGCCAGGTTCACACAACACTTTAATTTCAGGAGAGGGACTGGAGCTGGCATTCTGGATTGTGTTCAGTGGGCTTCTCTTTGCTTTTAAGAGTTCCTTTAGGGAGCATGCAAGATGTTCCTGGGGCTGTGAGTTTGTCTCCACAAACTGCTAAAGCCAACGTGGGGCCTAGTCAAATAAAAACACAGAGGTACTCCTGAGTTATTTTTGAAATCAAAGGTATCGAACTGGGTAACTGCTCCTACATTCATAGTAGTTAGACATTAGCAGTTGATCATAGATTTGTTTTCATGGTTCATATGAAAACAAATCCATGATCATCATTTGTTTTCATGGTTTCATTATGCATATATATATATATATATGCATGCATTTACAAAACAGAAGTCAAAACACATAATTGAATACCTATCATGTATTAGATATTATTTTAGGCATCTTCCCCTTCATCTTAATCCCAAACCTTCATGAAATGGAAGATGTTATTTCTTTTTAGTTTCTCTGTTTAGGATGAGTTTGAAGAACTAAATGAAAGGCTGTATGAGAAGGTGCCTTGTAAACTCTTTGCTACCGTTTCCTGTCCACTGTCATAATGTATGATGAAACCAGCTTTCTGGCTCTCACAGCACATTTGGATATGCACCTTACACTGGATGCTCAGCCCTTATTCTCTTGTTAGCTCAATATTTTATCTTTTCTGTTCCATGTGGCCAGTTTCTGAAAACTCACACCCAACTTTCTCTCCCAGCCCTGTTCCATTCTGGCTAGCAAGAGCCATTTTGCCTGGCTCTCCCAGCGGGAAGGGGATCACATCATTTATGTATTTCTAAACTGTGTTAAAGTATTTTTGAATAAACAACTCTGTAATTTATTCAGATATGTGACAACTTATAGGAGGAACCATTTTTAGAGTCTCTAAAACATTTTAAGAAGCACGAGATCTAATATAATGAAGCATCTTTACATGTGACAATTATTCTCCACATGGCACAGAATGAAACATTCTGAATTCCTATGCCTGGTATTCATTATTTATAGTCTCTGTTAAATTCAAACATAATACAGCCATAAAAATGTGATGTTGATTCTGAGAATGCTATTACTCCATTTACTTAGACAATATCAATAATGTGGGCTGAGTATCCTTTAACAAGGTGATACCGACACAACTTACAGAATTCAGGGAATTAAGAGTTATTTCTTCATTATCACATTTTTTTCTTCTTTCCTGATCTCTTAAGAATTGGCTTTCTGAATAGTTTATATATCCATCTGCTTCATCCCTGCTTAGCTGTGGAAATACAGGCTTTGATCTCCTGCCTGGGACATTGTGAGAACACTCCCTGGACTTTCTCCTTCTGTCTATCCCACTCTCATCCCCTCTCCACACTGTAGCAGAAATCACCTGAGTAATTTGCAAAGGTAATCGTGCTATCCATCTAAAAGCCATTTAATGGTCTGAAGTTAGTAGGATCTGAGATGAGGAGGGGTAAGAGGACCAGGAAAGATTCACAGGATGACAAACAGGGGTGACTTCAGTGAGTATGTATCAGGGGTCAACTCTTATAAATGTGTTTTGTATGCCCCTAAAAGTACCAGGGTGGAACAGAACCATCTATTTAAAGAGCTTACACTGAGGCTTGGGGATGGAGGCTCTGGATTTTACTCTTTTCTTTTGAGAAATAATGACTGTCAGGGACATTTGTTTTTAGAAATTATGTGCTTTTCTCAGCCCCTTTCTCTGATTTAAGATGAGTGACAGTGGGGTTGGGGTGGTAGGGTTATTTTTCCCCCTAACAAAATAGAAAGTTACATTAGACGGGTAGATATTGGTGGCAGAAATATGCAAATAACGATCTGCAAAAATAAGACGTAGCCTGAAAAAGCCAATGGGAAGATCAGAGATTAGAAGGAGGTTGGGTTCATACTAACGCAAGTCAAGATTAGGCACCTGGGCTCTATCTCTTTAACTTTTCATAAGTGTCTTTTTCTAACGCTTTTCTTTGTCATTATGTCACTTCGTTGTAGCCAGATTAAGACCAGATAGGGAAAGACTCAATCTTGGATAAAAAAGTAGGCACATATATGGCATCGAAAGTCATTAAATCTGTGTTTGCTAGGTCTTTGTCTTATTTAATATTCCTCCTGAGTTCTTCATCAAAGTCATATTTGTGTTTATTAACATCATTCTTAATATTCTCATAAGGATCCTATGCACTTCTTCAAGGAGGGTTTTACTCAGACAGTGTCTGTAAGTTGAGATCTGAGCCCACTTTACTAAGCTGGATAAGCACAATCTTTATTAATATGTGCTGCACTAAACACAAAGGGATTTCAGTGAGTAGGCAGTGAGTTTAAGGAAAATAACCTGAGACTCCCACACATATGCATCTTTATGGCAGTAGAGAGTATGGGAATCGGCATGAGGACAGAATGGAGGAGGCAATCAATTGTTTTAGTAATTTCTCCATGGGTCAAGGTAAGTGGAGGAATGAAGCTCCTAGACCTTTCCCTTGGCATCACATATACTTTATAATTAACTGCAGTGAAGGCTGTGTCTCCTTTAGCAGGGCTGTGGACCCATCAAACAATTTGTTTGGAGTAAGCCTAGGGAAAACAGGGCAGCTTACCTTTTGCTAAACCGCAGATCGTTTTTGTTTGTCTGTCTATTGTTTGTTTTTCCCTCTGCGTGGCTCCAGCCACATTTGCTTCTTTCTGTCAGTAAGCTCCTTCTACCACTATGCCCCTCCACCTCTTGTCTGCCTGTATTGCTGCCCTGGACTGCCCAAGCATCTGATGCCTGCAGGTCACACTCCAGTTGCCCCAAGCCCAGTGAAACCAGCAAGAACACAGTACTAGAATGCAATAATGTGCTATTTTCCACTTTTGAGATAGCAAATTATCAGGTTCTAATGGTCCCTCATGTTGATCTATATTGTTCTTACATACTGTCTGGACTACAAATCAAGGATGATGAACAAGTTTCCAGAAATAAACATTGCATAATTTCCTTGATTGACATTTTGAAAAATGAGACCTTATTAAGTTATTTTATTCAAAGCTGCATTTGTTTGTGGCTCATAATAATTTCCTTGAAAAACTACTTGTTATTTTATTCACCAGGATGTGACCTCAGGATAAAAAAAGCAAAAGAAAATAACATAATTTAACATCTCACTCTTATAGCAACATGTATATATATATATATATATATGTATATATATATATATGTATATACTTCTACATATACATTATATAGCAAGCAAAAGGTTCGTGTTCAGGGTCTTAAGAACTACAAAAAAAGAAAAGGCAATCAAATGCCTAGAAAAGCAGGCAATTTGAATATAAATAGGCAATTATAAAGAAATATAAAGTGTAACACTACATGGACTAAGATTTTCTAAGTTACTAGCAATCAGATAAATCAGATTAAACAATACCATTTTTCATATACCAGGATGCAGACATTAAAGTTCTTAAAAACATGAAATTTTGGTGAGTTTGTTGGGAAATTGATACCTATATAAATTCCTTCTGAAACAGGAGTTGGCGAATAAATTGTTTTGGGGAAATAAATTGGTAGAGGGGCACCTGGAAATTGAATGGCAATTTGGAATGGCTATCAAGTCACAAATACCATAGAACTCAATAATTCTCTAAGGCATCTTTATTAGAGTACTCATACATATATACAGTGAGGTCTGAAAGAGGATTGGTATAGAAACAAAAAAAAACAAAAATAAAAGTTTATTAAGAAGATAATCACTGAATAAAATACCTATATTCATACTTTGGAACTGAGTAGATATTTTTAAAAATTGAAACAGACAGATATGTATTGTTGAAAAGAAACATGAAAATTGATGTATACTGAATAATACACTTTATGGAATTAAGTACTATATATTTTTTATGTGCATATACATGTGCATGTGTATAATATGATGTCAATGCATTGTAAAGGGTATAGAGAATGACACTAAGCTAATAGCAATAATGTCTTAGGCAAGCAAAGAAAAGAGGGAGAGGAGTGGGTTTAGGGGTCGTGGCAAAAGGAAAGATTTGTCTTATCTATAATGTTTTAACTTTTAGTAAAAAGAATATGTTCATATATTCTCTGTTATTAGAAATTGATACTAATTTTTATTATAAATAAAAGACTACAAAATAGAGCAAATATTAAATTTTTGACATGTGTTGAGACTATGGATTTTGTTCTTGCTGTTTGATAATGTTAGTGCTTTACTAATTCTCAAGTACTACTAAAGTACACAGGCAAAATGTGTGCGGCTGTATGGCTTCGTGGCTGAGCATATGTGTTTTGAGGTCACACTGTTTGATTTCTGGTACGACTGCTTGCAGTTGATCAACTTGGTCAAATTATTTAAGCTGCCTGTGCTACAGTCTCCCCATGTGTTTAGCATGAACAAGCATAAGGCAAGCAAGCACACAAACAACAGATACCACTTTTGACAGTGGTGAATATTAAATGAGATCCACAAGAAGGCTGTAGAACGAGATGACGCATGTAGTGAGCCCTCGAGATGTATGAGCCACTGTTAGCTCTTGGCTGTGCAGAAAGCTACCTGTTCTCATACGTTTATAGATTTCTTTACACACATACAAATACACGCATGCACACACATACACACACACATGCGCACACACAAGATGAAAGCTAAAATCAAATTCCTCTTTTTCCACAAACTTGAAAACTCTCCTCACCTATTAGGAAATCTGAATAAACCATAACTTTATCTTATGTTAAGTGACACAAAACACCAGGACACCGAATTAAGTAAATTTTAAATCGGCTTCAATAATCTACAGCCTGCAAAACTTCAAACTTTGCATCTATTTTGATTTAAGTTTGGATTTGTCACACTCTGACATTTTCATATATTTCCAAAATGTCACCATACTAGGGCAAAAGAAGCTATTATCAAGTGCCCTTGAAATGCTTCCAACTCCACATTCTGTGTTAGTTGTGCGTGATGTGCATGACTGTCACATAGAAAATAAACACCTTTTTTTTTTCAGGAGAAAATGTTAGGTTGGAGAAGTCAAAGTTTTATGAGGCAAAAAGCTTATCTTAAATTGATTCCTTCAACTTCATTAATCATCATTGAATGCTAAGAATCACACACATACAAACAAACACCCATACACATACCTTTCTGTTTAATAGGTGACTTTTACCACAATTCTACCAATCAGGAGTGTCTGCTGGTATAAATAAAAATAATTTTTTGGTCTTCAGAATCTTCAATGACAGCTCAATTCCTAATTTATTTTCCAAATTCTTCTCACAGTTTTAAAGATTTTTAAAACAACCTATTTGACTTCATCTTACTCATACAGTTTTACTTTGTATGACTTCTTTACTAGTACATGCTTATTCTGAATCTTCAATGAGTTTACTGCCACCTGAAAATATGATGCTAATGTCTCTTATATCTATGTTAAGTCAGAACTGGCTTTTCTGTTTTTCAACCACTGAAACATTCAATCATCTTTCAAAACCCAGTTCACTCCCACTTCCCTGAAGATTCCAGGCCATACCAGTCAGCATTCTCTGAACATGCATCACACACAGTCTCCATACCAAGTGCCCCAGGACTCTGTCTATACTGTTTTGCTGGCTAAAGATCTATGTGTCTAATTCTCATCTGCATAATTTGAACAAAAAATCCCTGAGAATAGAGATTTGGAAACTTTTCTGTATGGAAATGACTTCATTCCATAGAAGTGCAAAAAGAGGATGAATTGGTTATATCTGGTAATCCAAAAACATTTTTAAAGGCATCCTGGGATGGTGGCAGAGATGAAAACATCAGGAATCTGAGTCTCTGTGTGGACAACAATTTCACAAGCAGAATCTGTTTGTTGTGATGTTTTGGAACTCCTAAATCTATCAAAGGCTTGCAAATTATTGGGAAAGGCTTGGACAGTAAGTTATGGTTAATTTGAATCAATTGTATCTCTTAGTTAAGCAGAGGCTACCCATTACTTATCCTATAGCCTTATGGCAGGCAGCTGTGCATGTGTTCCTGGAGTATCTTGCACAGAGCTTGCAGAAGCCAGAGTGAGCAAAAACAACCCTGCCCTCCAAATACCGAGGATCTGTGTTCTGGTTATTGACTGCTGAAAAAAGGAGGAGAGCCACTGTTGTTGTACCTTCCCCAGTGTTGCAAGCACTTCCCTCTCTGGCTAAATGACTTTCAGGAAATATAAAGGGCCTCTTAGTTTACCTCATTTAATTTTTTCCCTTTTTTTTTCCTTTCAATAGTTAGACATTGAAGACTAGGGCATTCAAAAGCAACCATATATACAGAGAAAATTAAGACGTTATCATGCATGCCCAGGAAAAAAGAAAAAGTTCAGGTTCTGCAATGACCTGAGAAGACCATAAGTTTGCACTTTAGGCTGATGTTTGCCACACATACAATGTAAGACAATAATAATAATAATAATAATAAACAATAAACAAAACAGAAAATCAGCAATTCCTGGGGGAGGGAGGAGAATTAAATTTTCAGTTATCACATTTTTAAACCAAAATATTTGGCTTTCAACAACAAAATCAAAAGACATACAAAGCAACCAAAAAAGTATGACTTATTCAAAGGCAGAAAATAAACCAACAGAAACTGCCCCTGTAAAACACCTGATGGAAGGGAAAATCTACTACAAAAAGACTTTAAAACAAACATCTAAAGATGCTCAAAGAACTAAAGGAAGACTTGAGAAAGTCCAGAAAACAATGTATGAAAAAAATGGAAAGATCAATAAAGAGACAGAAACCAAAAAGAACTTCTGGAGTTGAAAAGTGTAATACCTGAAATAAAAAGTTCACCAGAGGGACCCAATGACAGATTTGCACAAGCAGAAGAAAAAATCAGTAAACTTGAAAATAAGACAGTGGGAATTACTGAGTCTGAGAAATAGAAAGTAAAAAGATGAAGCAAACTAAACAGAACCTATGGAACCTATGAGACTTTAACAAGAGAACCAACATACTTATTGTGGGAGTCCAGATTAAGAAGAGAAAAAAAGAAACAAAGAAAATATTTAAAGACGTAATGGCCAAAAATGTCCCATATTGAATCAAAGCCATGAACATAAGCATTCAAAAATCTCAATGAACTCTAAGGAGTATGAATTCAAAGAAGTCCATTATGGAGATACATTATAATCATCAATCTAAAGTCAAAGAATTTTGAAAGCAGTGAGAAAAAAAGTAACTCATCATGTACAAGTGATCCTCGATAATATTTGCAGCATATTTGTCATCAGAAACTATTACATACAAAATTCAAAAGAAAAAAAGAAAGAGAAAGGAAAAAGAATTAAAGAAAGAGAAAGGAAAAGAAAAAAGAAAAGAAAAGAGACCTGTCTTTCAAAATCACAGCATCCAACAAAAGAGTCCTTTAATGATGAGGAAGAAATGAAAACATTCAAAGTTAAATACAAGTTGAAATTGTTTATTAGCATATGTATTCCCTGCAAGCAATGCTAAGGAGACAGGCAGATTGACATGAAAGGGAACTAAATAGCAACTGGAAGCTTTATAAAGAAATAAAGGTCTTAGTAAAGATAAATACCAGGGCAATTATAAAACTAATGTTATTGTAGTAATGATGTGTAACTCCACTTTTTGTTTTCAGCATGATTTAAGAGACTAAGGCATGTAAATAGGGTTAGCTCATGTTTTGATACACACAATGTGTAAATAATGTAATCCCAAATGGTAATCACAAAGCAAATAGTTGAAAAATATACACAAAGAAAATAAGAAAATAATTTAAATAAACTAAACATAAAAGAAGTTAGTAATGTAGGAAATGAAGGACAAAAAACTATAAGACATACAGAGAACAAGTATTAAGTATTAAAATGACAACATTAAGTCTCTCCTTATTAGTAATTGCTTTAAATGTAAATCAGTCAGATGTCGTGACACATGCCTGTAATTCCAGCACTTTGGGAGGTCAAGGTGGGAGGATTGCTTGAGTTCAGTAGTTTGAGACCAGCCTGGACAACATAGTGGGAGCTCATCTCTACAAAAAGCTAAATTAGCCAGATCTGGCGGTTCAGACCTGTGGTCCCAACTACTGAGGAGGTTGAGGTGAGAGAGTCACATGCACTCAGGAAGTCAAGGCGGCTGTGAGCCAAGATTATGCCACCACACTCCAGCCCAGGTGATAGAGTGAAACCCTGTCTCAAAATAAATAAATAGATAAATAAGTAAATCTAAATCAGTTAAATTACCCAATTTAAAGGTAAATATTGGCAGACTGGAGAAATACAATACAATCTAACATGGCATATATACAAGAGTCTCCATTTAGATCAAAAGATGCAAATAGATATTAATAAATGAATGGAAATGGACATTCCATACAAATAATAGCCAAAAAAAAAGGAACCGGAGTACCTCTATACTAAAACTAAACAAACAAACTTTAAGTCAAAAAATGTTACAGAGAGACAAGATTATTATATATTAATCAAATATTTTACATAGCAATACGAACTAATTATAAGCATTTACATACCTAATAATGGACCATCAGAATACATGAATCAAAAATTGATGGAATTGAAGGGAGAAATAGCTCTACATTTATAGTTGAAATCTTTAAGACCTCACCCTCAATAATAGAACAACCAGAAAGAAGATAGATATGTAAGGGAGTAAAGGATATTATTAACACAATAAGCCAACAAGATCTAACCAACATCTACCAAACACAATGCCAACAACAACAGTAAACACGATCTTCTCAAGTGCAGATGGGACATTCTCCAAGGTAAACCACATGTTAGGCCACACATTAAATCTCAGTAGATTTTAAAAGACAGATATCACACAAAGTATCATCTTCAACTTAAACAGGATGTGGATATAATTCAATAACATAAGTAAAACTGGAAATTCTCAAATTTGTGGAAATTAAACAATAAGCTCTGAAACGTCCAATGAAATTAAAAGAGAAATTATAAAATAATAAAAAAATAATGAAAATGAAAACACAATGTACCAAAACTTTGGGGATTTTAAAAAGCAGTACTAAGGGGAAATTTTAAAGATATAAACACATATTTCAAAACAACAACAAGAAGAAAGATTTCAGGTCAACGACCTAGATTTACAACTTAAAGAGTTAGAAAAAGAACAAATAAAAACCGAATCTAGCAAAAAGAAGGAAATAGTGGTTAAAGAAGAGATAAATGAAATACAGAATAGAAAGCAATAGAGAAAATCAAAAAAGCAAAGAGTTGGTTCTTCAAAAAGTTTAGCAAAATTGGCAAACCTTTAGCTGGATGGAAAAAGTAAAAAACAGATAAGATTCAGCTTTCTAAAATCAGAGATGAGGTGGGAACATTGATATCAATTCTATAAGAGTTCTATGAGCAATTTTATGCCAACAAATTTGGTAACATAGAAGAAATAAGTACATTTCTGGGAACATAAAACCTACTAAGACTATAAACTATGAAGAAATAGAAAACATGAATACACCTGTAACTAGTAAAGAGAGTGAATTTCTCATTAGTAATCAGTACTCTCCCAACAAAGAAAAGCTCAGAACTTTTCTTATTTTTCTTTATTTTTAAAAATTATATTAAAAATATATGAACATATGATTTTATGTGATATATTTGGCAAAACATTAGTCAAATATAATAGATTCATAAAATATCACAAAAAATTAATTTTATTATCTAAATCATGTAGTACATACA
>CAUYLG010035280.1:0-66235 GCA_963573385.1 Cacajao melanocephalus
GCGGCACAGTGGGAGGTGGGAAGTTGGGGAGAGATAGCATGGGGAGAAATGCCAGATATAGGTGAAGGGGAGGAAAGCAGCAAATCACACTGCCACGTGTGTACCTATGCAACAATCTTGCATGTTCTTCACATGTACCCCAAAACCTAAAATGCAATAAAATATATATATATATATATAAATAAATAAATAAAATGTTAAAAAAAAGGTATATTCCTCTTTAGGGCTGAATAATATTCCATGGTATGAATGTACCACATTTTGTTTATCTGTTCATACATCAGGGGAGATTTGAGTTGTTTCCACTTTTTGGCTATTGGAAATAATGCTGCTATGAATGTGAGTGTATACATATCTGTTTGGATTCCTGCTTTCAATTCTTTGGGGTATATGCCTAGAAATGGAGCATATGGTAATTCTATGTTTAACTTTTTGAGGAACCACCCTGCTGTTTTCCATAGCAGCTGCACCATCTTACATCATCTCTACTAGCACGTCACAAGGTTTGAATTTCTCCACATCGTCACCAACACTTGTTATTTTCTGTTTGTTTTGTTTCTAGTTTTTCCTGTTTTGTGGGTTTTTTTGTTTTTGTTTTTGTTTTTTATTTTTGAGATGGCATTTTGCTCTTGACCCCCAGGCTAGAGTGCAGTGATGCAATCTCAGCTCACTGCAACCTCCACCTCCTGGGTTCAAGCAATTCTGCTGCCTCAACCTCCCAAGTAGCTGGGATTACAGGCATGTGCCACCACGCCCAGCTAATTTTTGTATTTTTAGTAGAGACTGGGTTTCACCATGTTGGCCAGGCTAGTTTCGAACTCCTGACCTCAAGTGATCTGCATGCCTCAGCCTACCAAAGTGCTAGGATTACAGGCATGAGCCATCTGAATGGTTATAATATATATTAATATACGTTAATATATAATAGCCATCTGAATGATTGTGAAGTAATATCTCTTTGTGGTTTTGATTTGCAATTCTCTAATCATAATTCTATAATTCTATGAATTCATAATTCTATGAACTTCTACTTCCAAGGGTTATTGTGAGGGCTGTAAGCTAGTACTCTGAAATCAACCACTACTGCGTCTGCCCAACAAAAAACAAGTAGGCCGGGCATGGTGGCTCATGCCTATAATCCCAGCACTGTGGGAGGCCGAGGCGGGTGGATTACAAGGTCAGGAGATCGAGACCATACTGGCCAACATGGTAAAACCCTGTCTCTACTAAAAATACAAAAAAATTAGCTGGGTGGGGTGGTGCATGCCTGTAGTCCCAGCTACTGGGGAGGCTGAGGCAGGAGAATTGTTTGAACCCAGGAGGCAGAGGTTGCATGAGGCCACTGCACAACAGCCTGGGTGACAGTGCGAGACTCCATCTTAAAAACAGACAAACAAAAAAACCTAACATTTACTGAGCATTCATTATGTGCCAGGCATTAGGCAAAGCTCTTGACATGTCTTAACTAATTTAATCAGACTCTATGTATTAATAATGCCTGCATGTAGCAGGTGGGCCATGGCAGGGACTTCCTTTTTTCCTCTGGCTAATCACCCAGTATGTTCAGGAGGAAGCCGCTGGACCTGGGGCCAAGGCAGCCTTTTACCTTGCGGATGACAGGCCTTATTAACGCAACCTTCACATTTGCCAAATCCACTGAGCTACCCCATTGCTGAAATTAGCATGCACTTCCACCAGGCCTGGCCCAGTGAAGGTCTCTAATACATCCTAACAGGCCTCCAGCCTGTCTCTAAGCCAAGGGACTTAATTCACTCACCTGCCTTTCTCATCTTGAATCTGGAAACCACTTTCTTCTACCCCGGGTGGCCCAGCCTTCCCCTGGCCCTGGTTGAACCTGATGCCATTGAAATATCCAGCCAAGCTCGCTGCCTTGGAAAATCCTGGACACTGATTCACCTCCTATCCAATGACTAGAAGAGGAAGCTGGATTTCCAGGTGCCCACAGCTGGCGTCAAGCACCAGGCTGGCTCCAGTGATCTCTGTGGGAGCCAGCCTGCCAGCCTGACCAGGCCTGGCCTGGCCTGCCCACACTCCAGACACCTGGAAAGAGACTGAAGCGTTGCTATGCTCTGCCTTTTCTCACCAGCAGGAAAGTGAAAATAGCAGTGATTTAGAATTAATTTTGCAGATGAACACTTTTCAGTTTCCCAAATTTGGCAGTCTCTCTTGCCTTGTTTTTTCCACCTTCATTGCATGCCTTTTCTTCTACTTCTATTGAATAAAGAAGTTGAAGAAGATGCTTGGTTCTCACCTTTCATGCAGAGTATATGGGTATTGGGTAGAGTCCAGGTTCCTCAGCTGGGCACCTGCTGCCGCATCACTTCTGGCTCGTGCCAATCTCTGCAGCCTCAGTTCCTAGCCTTCTCCCCCTGACATGCACCCTGAACAGCTATGGATTTTCATGTCTCTGAGTCTTCCCATTTGCTATTCCCTCCACCTAGAGTATCTCCTGCTCCTGGCTTGCCTAGAAGCTCGAATTTATCCTTTAAAACCTAGCTCAGGGCCAGGTGCAGTGGCTCATACCTATCATCCCAGCATTTTGGGAGGCTGAGGTGGGCAGATCACCTGAGGTCAGGAGTTTGAAACCAGCCTGGCCAATATGGTGAAACCCTGTCTCACTACAAATACAACAAAATTAGCTGGGCATGGTGGCGGGCGCCTGTAATCTCAGCTACTTGGGAGGCTGAGGCAGGAGAATCACTTGAACCCAGGAGGTGGAGGTTGCAGTGTGCCGAGATTGCACTACTGCACTCCAGCCTGGGAGATAGAGTGAGACTTGGTCTCAAAAAACAAACAAAACCTAGTTCAGGTGGCATCTGAGACAAACTTTCCTAGGTTCCCTGCTCCCAGCCAGACAGACTTAATCATCCCCCTTCCCCTGCTTCTTTTGTGCTGGGACCTTATTTTATTGTGACTCTATCAAACTTTATTAATAAAAAGCATATTTAGTCTAGTACCTGGCACATAGGAAGTATTCTATAAGCATGAGCTTATTTATCTCTTCTGTGAAGCCGGAAATGGCTTGGGGAGACTATCACAACTTGCTCTTTGAAAATAAAGAAAATAGAAACCTCTTTCATTCCATGCCATAGCACATCTGGCTTTCAGGTTTGGCCAAGAATACTAAGTTACATTTTTGGCCTTCTCAAGCCAAAATGTTGGAAAGGTCTCCCACACCCTTAAATAAATGTAAAACCCCCGTATCTATTATCAGCCCGGAGCTCTCTTCACTTCTCAGGCTTGTAATAACTTGAATCATGGCTGTTCCCTGCTAGAGAGTAAGCTCCAAGGACAAGGACTATGACCTTCACCTTCATTGCCGCATATGCAGCATAGTTCCTAACACACAGAGGTGCTCCATAAACAGTGGAGGGAGGGATGCTGATTGAGGTATTGGGTGTGACCCTACTCTGGCAGGTTTGGGGAACACCTGCTATTTGGGGAGGTTGGAGTTCTCTCCTGTGCAAGAGCCTCTGGAGTGGCCTTCCCTGCTCTTAGAAGAACACCTGAGCCCCTCTCCTTGGCGTCATAACTGAGAAATGTGGGAGAAGAAGGGCCCAGGACTGTTCTACTGTGGCATAGATTTTGGAAAATAATAGACCTTATTTTCCAAAATCTACACCACAGAAGTAGAAATCCAATTCCAGGTTTGAGACCTTAGTTAAGTCACCCTGCAGGCCTTGATTTCTCTTATCTCTATGAGGGGGATTATAGTAGTTTCAATGTTCCAGCAAAGGTGTGAGGTGGAAAGATCTAGTACGGTACTGGACACATAGGAGATGGTCAAGAAATGAGGATAGTGCCATTGCACTCCAGCCTGGGCCACAGAGAAAGACTCTGTAAAAGAAAGAAAGAGAGAGAGAGGAAGAAGGAAGAAGGGAGGGAGGGAAGGAGGGAGGGAGGGGAGGAGAGGGGAGGGGAGGAGAGGGGAGGGAGAAAGGAAGGAAGGAAGGAAGGAGGGAAGGAAGGAGGGAAGGAAGGAAGGAAGGGTCGATCCCCTTTCTTCTGCCTTCAAGTTGTAAAAGGAAAATAAATCGTGGGGCCCCAAAATCACTAAGCTAAAGGGAAAAATCAAGCTGAGAACTGCTCAGGGCAAACCTGCCTCCCATTCTATTTGAAGTCACCCCTCTGCTTACTGAGATAAATGCATATCTGATTGCCTCCTTTAGAGAGGCTACTCAGAAACTCAGAAGAATGCAACCATTTGTTTGGTACCTACCTAGGATCTGGAGGCCCGTCTCCACTTCCAGTTGTCCCGCATCACCAGTATACATCTTACACATGTTGATTGATGTCTCATGTCTCCCTAAAATGTATAAAACCAAGCTGGGCCTGACCACCTCAGGCACATGTCGTCAGGACTTCCTGAGGCTGTGTCCCGGGTGTGGATCCTCAACCTTGGCAAAATAAACTTTCTAAATTAACTGAGACTTGTGTCAGATTTTTGGGGTTCACAGAGACTTCCTCATCTTTCATGATGCTCCTTAGGGAGGGGAAATTCCATGTGGATCGGCTGTAGAACTGCACCCAATTCTAACTCACACCCAGCTCTAACTTATGGCCAGTAAGGCACAGTGGTTAGGAGCTCAGGCTCTGGAGCCAGGTTGCTTGGGTTCAAATCTCAGCTCACTAGCTGTGTGACCTTGAGCAAGACATTTATTCTCTCTCTACTTTAGTCCTTTTTTTGACAGGGTCTCATTCTGTTGCCCAGACTGAAATGCAATGGCATGATCACAACTTACTGCAGCCTTGACCTCCTGAGTTCAGGTGATCCTCTTACTTCAGCCTCCCAAATAGCTGGAACTGTAGGCACATGCCACCATGCCTGGCTAATTTTTGTATTTTTGTTAGAGACAGGGGTTTCGTCATGTTGCCCAGGCTGATCTTGAACTCCTGGTCTCAAGCGATTCTCCTGCCTCAGCCTCCCAAAGTGTTGGAATTACAGGTGTGAGCCACTGAGCCTGGCCTTCTTCCGCCTCTTTTTTTTTTTCTTTTTTTTTTTTTGAGACAGAGTTTCGCTCTTATTGCCCAGGCTGGAGTGCAATGGTGCGATCTTGGCTCACCACAACCTCTGCCTCTGGGGTTCAAGCAATCCTCCTGCCTCAGCGTCCTGAGTTAGCTGGGATTACAGGTATATGCCACCACGCCCAGCTAATTTTGTATTTTTAGTAGAGACAGGGCTTCTCCATGTTGGTCAGACTGGTCTCAAACTCCTGACCTCAGGTGATCCGCTTGCCTCAGCCTCCCAAAGTGCTGGGATTACAGGTGTGGCCCACTGCGCCTGGCCTTCTTCAGTCTCTTTATCTGCATTATAGTAATAATAATGATAGCATTGATCTCATAAGACTTTATCATGAGTAAATGAGAAAGTGCCTGGTATGCAGTAAGCTCTCGCAAAACCAAGACTTGAGCCAGCTCCAAGGTGAATGTAATATATTGCATACATTCAGTTTGGACATCCTCATGGCCACCCATGGCTGGATCTGCCACAGTGACTTTGGGTTTGTCAGGACTTGGATCTCTGGACTGCCATTCCTTGCCCCCTCACCCTATTTCTGGCCTAGAAGTAAGGGAAAACCAAACTGCAGAAAGTTGTCCAGTGACACTGAATAGTAGGCAAAGCCCAGGCTCTGGAGTCCAGCCCAGCCCGGGTTGGAATCTGAGCTTTGCAGCTCCCTGGCTAGGTTCCTTTTCCTCTCCAGATTCCAGTTTCCTGCTAAGAACAACAATGTCTATCTTACAGAGCTGATTTGAGGATTAGAGGAGATAACATATGCAAAGCACTCAGGATGGGGCCAGGTCCAGAGTAAATGCTTGGGGGACCATGGCTCCCTTCCTCTCTCCTGCTGGCATTCTGACCCTTCCCTGCTCTGGCACTGCCCACCGAGTTCAAAAGCGCCTGCTGCAGCTGTCATTTCTGAAAATACATCCCCTGGCTGCTTTTGTCTCTTCATGCAAGTATTCCCCAAACCTTTAAACATACCCAAATCAAGGGTTTCAAAAGACAAAAAGCCCAAGCTGACCCATCCACACCATGTTGGCAAACGTCCCAGAGGATCTTGCTCTGCCAGTCACCAAGTTTGACATTCAGCTCCCTCAGTCAAATTCACTCATATTTGACAAGATAAATGAGAAAAATAGGCAGCGATGATCAAAAGGGCCGATCAAGGCTCTCAGGGCAACTCTCCCAGCGGGATTTCATGCCACACAAAAGTGCATGCAGCGAGTGTTCCATAAAAGCTCCTCCACTCGCAGGCGTCCCTCATGCCCAGAGACACCAAAAAATGGTTCCCATGACAACGCTGCTGCAAACGTTATATATAAATGTGTGTGTGTGCTCTTGTGTGTACATGGCCACAGAAAGATGCATGGAAATAAACTCTTGGCACAATTGTTTCCTGTTCCAAACATGAAATAACCTGCAAGGATTGATTGCTGGAGAAGACAATAAAGGTTCAGAACAAATATGCTTTCAAAGAGCTGGCTTCTGTGGATTACACCTGTTTTGCTGTGGGTCTGTTTTGTTTCCTGCACTTGGACTATAGTAGATATTCAGTTAGTAATTGTTAAAGGAATGAGTAACTGATGGGTAAATGGAAGACAGGGAGGGAGAAAGAGAGGAAGAGAAGCAGCCTGCAATGTCATAGCTGGAAGGGCTCCTGATGAGTATCTGGTCTAATCTAACTCCCCCTTTTTTTTCATTTTTTATTTCCATATGTTTTTAGGGATCAGGTGGTATATGGTTACATGAATAAGTTCTTTAGTGGTGACTTGTAAGATTTTGGTGCACTCATCACCCGAGAAGTATACGCTGAACCAAATTTTATCTTTTATCCCTCACCCCCTTCCCATCCTTTCCCCTTGAGTCCCCAAAGTCCATTGTATCATTCTTATGCCTTTCCATCCTCATAGCTTGACTCCCACTTATGAGTGAGAACATATGATGTTTGGTTTTCCATTCCTGAGTTACTTCACTTAGAATAATAGTCTCCAATCCCATCCAGCCATTAATTTATTCCTTTTTATGGCTGAGTAGTATTCATTCATATATATATATATATATATATATATATATATACACATAATAAACATATATTGAGCAATTATTATGTGCCAGCAACTGTGCTAAGTGCTTAATAGACATTATCTCATTTACGATTTGCAAATACGTGAATGATGTGTTAGAATTTCCATTTAACAAAAAGGGAAACTGCAGCTCAGAAGGCTGGGCACGGCGGCTCAACCTGTAATCCCAGCACTTTGGGAGGTCAAGCGGGGAAGACTTGCCAGAGCCCAGGAGTTCGAGACCAGCCTGGGCAAAATGGCGAAATCTTGTCTGTACCAAAAATATAAAAATTAGCTGGGCGTGGTGACATGTACCTGTAATCCCAGCACTTTGGGAGACCAAGGCGGGCAGATCGCAAGGTCAGGAGATCGAGACTATCCTGGCTAACATGGTGAAATCCTGTCTCTACTAAAAATACAAAAAAATTAGCCAGGTGTGGTGCCATGCACTGGTAGTCTCAGCTACCTGGAAGGCTGAAGCAGGAGAATCACTTGAACCCGGGAGGTGTAGGTTGCAGTGAGCTGAAATCATACCACTGCACTCCAGCCTAGATGACAAAAAAAAGGAAAGAAAAGAAAAGAAAATGAAGTCCCTTGACCAAGGTTGTAGAACTAGTTTGTAGTTGGGGTGAGGTTTAAACCCAGGTCACTCAAACACCAGATTCTGAACACATTACTTGGTCTCCTTCTGAATCTAGGGCCAAGGGCCTGGGGCAGGGACTATTAGCTCCATTCTTGCAGATATTGGGAGCTGAGAAAGGTGAAGTAACTTAAGTCAGGAAACTGAGGGAAAAGAACTAGAATTCACATTTTCAGACACGTAGTCCAGAATTCCTTCAGCTTCCTCACTGCCTTCTAACCAACACCTACAGAACAGAAAGACTGGCTCCTGTCAGCCCGACTCAGCCATCTCACTGGGCCAGGGGAGGGTACGCCCCGGCTGTCTGCATCCCAGAACTGTCTTCAGGAGGACCCGGGCCTATTCCAAGCGTCTCTTTGGGTTTTTCTGCCCTCTGGTGGTAAATCTTGAAACTAGCAAGAAACAGCTCGCCTGAACTTCCCAGCACCCTCACCCTACAGAACAACATTTTTGCCTTAGTGCTCTGGAAAGAAATGGAAATGGTACAAGGGGTTGAGGTAGCCAGGCATGGTGGCTCACACTGTAATCTCAGCACTTTGGGAGGCTGAGGTGGGAGGACTGACTGAACCCAGGAGTTTAACACCAGCCTGGTCAATATGGTGAGACCCCATCTCTATAAAAACTAAAAAATTAGGCTGGTCCGAGTGCACTGGTGTTTACAATTAATTGATCACAACCAGTTACAAATTTATTTGTTCCTTCTGCTTTCCCACTGCTTCACTTGACTAGCCTTAAAAAAAAAAACTAAAAAAATAAAAAACTGAAAAATTAGCCAGGAGTAGTGGTGTGCACCTGTGGTCCCAGCTACTCGGGAGGCTGAGGCAGGACGATTACCCAGGAGATTGAGGCTGTAATGAGCTGTGATCGCAACACTATTCTCCAGCCTGGTTGGGTGTAGTAGTTCACACCTGTAATCTCAGCATTTTGGGAGGCCAAGGTGGGCAGATCACCTGAAGTCAGGAGTTCAAGACCAGCCTGGACAACCTGGTGAAATCCCACCTCTACTAAAAATACAAAAATTAGCCAGGCATGGTGGTGGGTGCCTGTAATCTCAGCTACTCAGGAGGCTAAGTCAGAAGAATCACTTGAACCTTGGAGGTGGAGGTAGCAGTGAGGTGAGATTTGTGCCACTGAACTCCAGCTTGGATGACAGAGTAAGACTCTGTCTCAAATCTATATATATATATATATATATATATACACACACACACACACACACATATACACATATATATATATACACATACACATATATATATATATATATATATATATATATATATATATATTTAGAGGCAGGGTCTCACTATGTTGCCCAGGCTAGAGTGCAGTGGCTATTCACAGGCGCAATCCCACTACTGATCAGCACGGGAGTTTTGACCTGTGCCGGTTCACCCCTCCTTAGGTAACCTGGTGGTCCCCCGCTCCCGGGAGGTCACCATATTGATGTCAAACTTAGTGCGGACACCCGATCAGCATAGCGCACTACAGCCCAGAACTCCTGGGCTCAAGCGATCCTCCCACCTCAGCCTCCTGAGTAGCTGGGACTACAGGCACGCACCACCAAGCATGGTTCAAATAAATAAATAAATAAATGGGTTGGCCAGGCACAGTGGCTCATGCCTGTAATCCCAACACTTTCAGTGGCCAAGGTTGGTGGATCACCTGAGGTCTGGAGTTTGAGACCGGCCTGACCAACATGGTGAAACCTTGTCTCTACTAAAAAAAAGAAATACAAAAATTAGCTGGGCATGGTGGCAGGCTCTTGTAATCCCAGCTACTCTCAAGGCTGAGGCAGGAGAATTGCTTGAACCCAGGAGGCAGAGGTTGCAGTGAGCTGAGATCGCGCCATTGCACTCCAGCCTGGGTGACAAGAGTGAAACTCCATCTCAATAAATAAATAAATATATAAAAATAAAACAAAATAGTAAAGGGTTGAGGTACAGACTCCCTGCTGCCCTGGATGTGCCATGCTTCCTTTTTTTCTCTGCTTCCTGACTGGTCTCTCCATTTCCACTCTGGCCCTCCTCTGAGCCATTCTCTGCAAAGCCTGCTGAGCGGCTTTTCAAAGACCCAAAACTAATCGTGTGACTCACTCCCTTCCTGTACTCCCCAATAACTTCCTATAGCTCTCAGGATAAAGCCCAGTTGTCCTCTTATGACCCATAGGATGCAGCCAATGGCCCCTGCCCCTCTCTCTCCATCTCCCTTCTCTCCATCATCTTCAGCCTCACTGGGCCTTCTTCCAGTTGCTGCATATGTCCAAGCCTCTTCCTAATCCAGCCTTACACATGCTGTTCCCTTTGCCTGGCACACCTAGCAAATTACTGCTTGTTCTACAAGTCTCAGTTTGAAGGTTACTTCCCCAGAGATACACTTTTTTTTTTTTTTTGAGACAGGGTCTCACTCTGTCGCCCAGGCTGGAGTGCAGTGGCACGATCTCGGCTCACTGCAACCTCTACCTTCTGGGTTCAAGCAATTCTCCTGCCTCAGCCTCCTAAGTAGCTACGACTACAGGTGCGTGCCACCACGCCCAGCTAATTTTTGTATTTCTAGTAGAGACGGGGTTTCACTATGTTGGCCAGGCCGATCTCGAACTTCTGATCTCAAGTGATCCACCCACCTTGACCTCCCAAAGTGCTTGTATTACAGGCATGAGCCACTGTGCCTGGCCATTTTTTGTTGTATTTTTAGTAGAGACACGGTTTCATCATTTTGGCCAGGCTAGTCATGAACTCCTGACCTAAAGAGATCCACCTGCCTCAGGCTCCCAAAATACTGGGATTACAGGCACGTGGCCCCTGATAGTTATTAAGTACTACATTCCAGGAAATATTTGAAATTCTTTACATGCCTTAATTAATAGAATTCTCACAAATTTCAAAACCCCTTTTGCAGACAAAGAAACTGAGCCTCAAAGTGGTTACCCAACCTGCCCATAGTAACAGAGGGAGTAACTGTGGGAGCTAAGACTTAAACCCAGACAGTCTGTGCTGGCTCTTATCTTCTGGCCTCTCTGCCCTCCACTGTCCCCATCCCTCCACCCACGCCCTCCTCGCCTGCCATCCTAGCCTCACAGCATTTCTCAGCTTTCTTGGCCTCTAAGCCTGCACACCTCAGGAAGCAGAGACCCAGAGGCCAATTATCCTGTATGTGTGTTTGCTGCTCTCCATTTAGAAGCCCTTTATAATCATCGCCTCCTGTGAGCTCTGTGTGAGGTGGGCATTATTAGCCCCATTTTACAGTGCAGAAATGGACTCAGAAAAGGCAAATAATTTCCTCCAGGTTGGGCACAACGGCTCATGCCTATAATCCCAGCACTTTGGGAGACTGAGGGGGGCAGATCACTTGGGGTCAGGAGTTCGAGACCAGCCTGGCCAAAATGGCAAAATCCCGTCTCTACTAAAAATACAAAAATTAGCCAGGTGTGGTGCCACATGCTTGTAATACCAGCTACTTGGGAAGCTGAGGCAGGAGAATCGCTTGAAACTAGGAGGTAGAGGTTGCAGTGAGCCGAGGTCAGGCCACTGCACTCCAGCCTGCGCAACAGAGTGGAACTGTGTCTCAAAAAAAAAGTATGTACTGTGCATCTATTATGTGCCAAGAATGAAAGGAATCTAGGTAAAATTTATAACACATTGCTACAGGTCACGTGTGGGCTAGCATGAAAGTATAGGACTCTTAGGAGTCACAGAAACAAGCAAAGTTTGCATCAGTTTGCATCTATTTTCTTTCTTTCTTTTTTTTTTTTTGAGACAGATACTAGCTCTGTTACCCAGGCTGGAGTGCAATGGTGCAATCTCGGCTCACTGCAACCTCTACCTCCTAGGTTCAAGTGGTTCTCCTGCCTCAGCTACCCGAGTAGCTGTGACTGCAGGCTCCCACCACCATGCCTGGCTAATTTTTGTATTTTTAGTAGAGACAGGGTTTCACCAAGTTGGCCAGACTAGTCTCGAACTCCTGACCTCAGGTGATCTGCCCACCTCGGCCTCCTAAAGTGTTGGGATTACAGACTTGAGCCACCACGTCTGGCTGCTTTGCATCTATGTTTCTGCACCATGAGGTTCAGGTCTAGCAGTGGGGAGAAGCTGCAGCTGCAGGAAAGAGGAGAGGGCTCAGCCTCACCCAGGCCCTTTCCGCTTGTAGAGCACAAGTGCTAGTCTACAGGGAAACAGAAGTGAACCTTCATCCCCAGGGCATATGTGAAGACCCATTGCAGCTGGGGGTAGAGGGAGGGATGGAAAACCATCCTCAACCCAGGATCCTATGCCAATATCATTACAAGGTTCCTACTTTTGGGAAAGGGGCAAGAAACTCTCACATATGATCTGCCAAATGTGCCAGGCAGAGTTTTGCTGCTGAGGGAACGGGGAAGCAGCAAGATCACTGAGGAAGCCCCTGTCTCAAGACCTAGGGAAATGGAATTTGCATAAGACTGAATTTGAACCAGACAAGACACCCCCACCTTCTAAGGCTAGCAAGCATCAAGTAACAAGCACCAGCAATCTAACTCAGGGGTCAAAAGCTCACAGGTAGAGCAGGAACACGGAGTAAATCCCTCCAGCAACCCAGCCCTCATCCTCAGCTTGAGATGATGCTAAAAGAATGGAGAGCCAGTAGTACAATGAAGGTAACCATAGCAACAATGAAATCCAAACCCAGCTCAACTCCTGACTAGACTAACTTCAGCTCCAATACTAAGTGTCTACATGCCCATTTCCAGGAATGAACACTATTTAAGTCTCAACTTCCTACACACAACATCAGGCATTTATTCAAAAATTATACAACGCTGAAAAGCAAGAAATAAAATAACAATCCACTGTCAAGATACACAGCATAGCCTGGTTCAGTGATGCTTGCCCGCAGTCACAACTACTCGGGAGGCTGAGGGGAGAGGATTGCCTGAGCCCAGGAGGTTGAGGCTGCCATGAGCCAAGGTCATGCCACTGCACTCCAGTCAGGATGACAGAGCAAGACTCTGTCTCAAAACAAGAAAACAAAGAAACAAACAACATAGAAAGTAATCCACAAAGCCAGAAATGCTCATAAATGATGCAGCTGTTGAAATTGACAGGAATTTTAGACATGATTTATATGTTAAAGTTGCTAGTAGAAAAGATGGACCACAAACAAAAGCAGATGGGTAATTTCAGCAGAGATAAAAACTATCTGAGTCAAGTGGAAATTTTCGAAATAAAAGCATGGTAACAGAGGAGGAATGCCTTCTAAGGGTTTATCAGCAGACTCCACAAAATTGAAGAAAGAATCTAAAAAAATTGAAAGTAGGTTGATAGAAATTACCTGCACTGAGGCTGGGCATGGTGGCTCATGCCTGTAATCCCTGCACTTTGGGAGGCTGAGTCGGGCGGATCACAAGGTCAAGAGATCAAGACCATCCTGGCCAACACGGTGAAACCCCGTCTCTACTAAAAATACAAAAATTAGCTGGGCATGGTGGCAGGCGCCAGTAGTCCCAGCTACTCGGGAGGCTGAGGCAGGAGAATTGCTTCAACCTGGGAGGTGGAGGTTGCAGTGAGCTGAGATCACGCCACCGCACTCCAGCCTGGCAACACAGTAAGAGTCTGTTTCAAAAGAAAAGAAAAGAAAAGAAAAGAAATTACCCACACTGAAATACTGAAATTCAAAGAGAAAAGTAAGTGCAAAAATAAAGAACAGAGCATCTGAGAACTGTGGGACAACAGCAAGCTTCTGAATACACATGTAATTAGACTCATAGAAGGAAGAGAAAGAGAACGGGAGGAAGAAATGGTTGGAGAGATAATGGCTGAGAATTTTACAAAAATAGTGAAAGGCGTCAAAACATGTATGTCCAGGCCGGGGTCCATGGTTCACGCCTATAATCCCAGTACTGCGGAGGCCGAGGTGGGTGGATCACAAGGTCAGGAGATCGAGACCATTCTGGCTAACACGGTGAAACCCCATCTCTACTAAAATACAAAAAACTAGCCGGGCGTAGTGGCGGGCACCTGTAGTCCCAGTTACTCAGGAGGCTGAGGCAGGGGAATTGTTTGAACCTGGGAGGCGGAGGTTGCAGTGAGCCGAGATTGCGCCGCTGCACTCCAGCCTGGCGACAGAGCAAGACTCTGTCTCAAAAAAACCAAAAAAACCCCAACAAAATGTATATCCAAAAATCACAGAGAACATTAAATAGGATAAATAGCATCCCCCCCCACACACCAAAAAACAAAAACCATACCTAGATACATCATAGTCAGGAAGCTAAAAAACAAAGATATGCTGGGTGCAGTGGGCACACCTGTAATCCCAACACTTTGGAAGACCACAGTGGGTACATTGCTTGAGCCCAGGAGTTCCAGAGCAGCCTGGGCAACGTGACGAGACCCCTGCTTCTACAAAAAAACACAAAAATAGCTGGCAGCACAGGGGTGCAACTGTAGTCTCAGCTACTTGGGAGGCTGAGATGAAAAAATCCCTTGAGCCCGGGAGGCGAAAGTTGCAGTGAGCCGCGATTATATCACTGCACTCCAGCCTGGGAACATAGGGAGACCCTGTCTCCAAAAAAAAAAAAAAAAGTTAAAAAAATTTAAAAATAAAAACCAAAGATAAAGAGACAATCCTGAAGGCAGCCTGTATTAGTCAGGGTTCTCCAGAGAAACAGAACCAGTAAGACATGGATGGGTAGATAAATATGGATATATTATAACAAATTGCTTCATGCAATTATGGGGGCTTACAAGTCATAAGATTTGCAGGATGAGTCAGCAAGCTGGAGACCCAGGAGAGTCAATGGTTTAGCTCCAGTCCGAGTCCAAAGGCGTGAGAATCAGGAAAGCCAATGGTTTAGTTTCTGCACAAAGGCTGCGAAGTTTGAGACCCAGGAAGGGCTGTTTCAGTTCTGGTCTGAAGCAAGAGAGGAAAAAGCTAATGTCCTAGTTTGAAGGTAGTCAGGTGGGAAGAATTCTCTTACTCAGGGAAGAGACAACCTTTTTGTTCTATTGAGGCCTTCAATTGATTGGATGAGGCCCATTCACATTAGCGAAGGCAGTCTTCTATTTTTTTGAGACAGAGTCTCACTCTGTCGCCCAGGCTGGATTGTAGTGGTGTGATCTTGGCTCACTGCAACCTCTGCCTCCTGAGTTCAAGCAATTCTCCTGCCTCAGCCTCCCGAGTAGCTGGGATTACAGGTGCCCACGACCATGCCAGGCTAATTTTTGTATTTTTAGTTGAGATAGGATTTCACCATGTTGGCCATGCTGGTTGGGAGGGTAGACTTTAGTCTACTGATTTGAATCTGATACTGAATTAATCTCATCCAAAATACCCTCACAGAAACATCCAGAATAATCATTGACTAAATATCTGAACAACCCAAGGCTCAGTCAAGTTAACACCTAAAATTAATCATCATACAGCCAAAGGGAAGGAAGGACACATTATTACATACAGAGGAACAAAGATAAGAATTATAGCTGACTTCTTATCAGAGACTATCCATCCAAGCAGAAGATAATGAACCAACATCTTCAGTGCTGAAGAAACCATCAACCCAGAATTCTATATGTCACAAGAATCAATTTCAAAAGCGAGGGTGGTGGTAACAAGTTCATACACGTTGTAAAATTGCACAGAACTCTACAGGCACACACTGGAATGCATATAAAAACTCACATATGTGAAATCTGGATAAGGTCTATATTCTGCTTAAAGTCACTGCACTCATGTCAGGTTCTTGAATTAACAATGTCAGGTTTTGATACTGTACATAGTTATTTAAAATGTTACCATTAGGAGAAACTAGATGAAGGGTAAGCAGGACTCTCTCAATGCTATTTTTTTGCAACTTCCTATGAATCTATAATTATTTTATAGATTCATTTAATTATCTTAAAATAAAGAGGTGTATTTGTTTTGTTTTGTTTGAGACAGGGTCTCACTCTGTTGCCCAGGCTGGAGTGCAGTGGCACAATCATAGCTCACTGCAGCCTCCACCTCCTGGGCTCAAGTGATCCTCCCACCTCAGCCCCTCAAGTAGCTGGGACTACAGGCATATACCACCATGCTTGGATATGTATATATTTTTGACATGGGGTCTTGCCCTATGCTCAGGCTAAAGTGCAGTGGTGTGATCATGGCTTACTGCAACTTTGAACATTCAGGCTCAAGTGATACACCTGCCTTAGTCTCCTGAGTAGCTAGGACCACAGGTGCGCACTTACCCCCACACCTGGGTATTTTTTTTTTATTTTTTGAGATGGAATCGCACTCTGTCACCTAGGTTGGAGTGCAATGGCACAATCTCGGCTCACTGCAACTTCCGCCTCCCAGGGTCAAGCAATTCTCCTGCTTCAGCCTCCCGAGTAGCTGGGATTACAGGTACCGCCATCATGCCTGGTTAATTTTTGTATTTTTGTAGAGACGGAGTTTTACTATGTTGGTCAGGCTGGTCTTGAACTCCTCACCTCAGGTGATCTGCCCACCTTGGCCTCCCAAAGTCCTGGGATTACAGGCGTGAGCCAACGCACCTGGCCACTTGGCTAATTTTAAAAATTATTTATAGAGGTGAGGTCTTGCTATGTTGCCCAGGCTGTTCTCAAACTCCTGGGCTCAAGTGATCCTCCCTCCTCAGCCTCCCAAAGTGCTGGGATCACAGGTGTGAGCCACCACTTCCTGCCAAAAGACATGTTTAAATTATTTCTAACTACCCTGAAAGATTATTGGCAATCCAAAGCAAAAATAACAGCAATGTGGGCTGGATGCAGTGGCTCATGCCAGTAATACTAGCACTTTGGGAGGCCAAGGAAGGAGGATCACTTGAACTCAGGAGTTTGAGATCAGCCTGGGCGACACAGTGAGACTCTGTCCCTATAAAAAAAATTTTTAAATTAGCTGGATGTGTGGTGGTGCATACTTGTGGTCCTAGCTGCTCAGGAGGCTGAGGGGTCAGTTAGTTATGATCGTGGCACTTACACTCCAGCCTGGGTGACAGTGCGAAATCCTCTCTCAAAATAATAATAAACTAGCAATGTATGGTTGATTTATAGTTATGAAAAAATAGAATGTACGAGCAGGGTGGAGGGATTGGGGAGATATTGGTCAAAGAACAGAAAATTTTTGTTAGAAGGAATAAGTTCAAGAGATTTTTTTTTTGTACGTCATGGTGACTCTAGTTAACAACAATATATTGTATACTTAAAAATTGCTAAGAGAGGCCGGGCATGGTGGCTCATGCCTGTAATCCCAGCACTTTGGGAGGCTGAGGCAGGCGGATCAGCTGATGTCAGGAGTTCAAGACCAGCCTGGCCAACATGGTGAAACCCTGTCTCTACTAAAACTACAAACAATTAGCTGGGCGCGATGGCTCACGCCTGTAATCCTAGCACTTTGGGAGGCTGAGGTGGGTGGATCACCTGAGGTCAGGAGTTCAAGACCAGCCTGGTCAACAGGGTGAAACCCCATCTTAAAAAAGAAAACAAAAACAAAAACAAAAAATTAGCTGGGCGTGGTGATGGGTGCCTGTAATCCCAGCTATTCAGGAGGCTGGGGCAGGAGAATCGCTTGAACCCAGGAGGTGGAGGTTGCAGCAAGCTGAGATAGTGCCAGTACATTCCAGCCTGGGTGACAGAGTGAGACTCCATCTAAAAAAAAAATTGTTAAGAGAGTAGATTTTTAAAGTTCTCACCACAAAGAAAACAGTAAGTATGAGAGGTAATGCATCTGTTAATTTTCTTGATGTAGCAGTTTCACAATGTATACATATATCACAACATCATATTGTACATCATAAGTATACGATTTTTGGCCTGGTGTGATGGCTTATGTCTGGAATCCCGGCACTTTGAGAGGACAAGGCAGGAGGATCCCTTTAGCCCAGGAATTTGAGACCAGCCTGGGCAACATGGCAAAACCCTATCTATCTCTACTAGAAATACAAAAATTAGCCGGGTGTGGTGGCATACACCTGTAGTCCCAGCTATTTGGGAGGCTGAGGTGGGAGGAAAACTTGAACCGGGAGGCGACGGTTGCAGTAAACCAAGATCGTGCCATTGCCCTCCAACCTGGGTGACAGACTGAGACCCTGTCTCTAAATAAATAAATAAATAAATAATAAATATACGACAATAATATACAAAAGATGGAAAGAATGAAGTGTGAATGTTCCTTTTTTTTTTTTTGAGATAGAGTTTCACTCTGTCACCAGGCTGGAGTGCAGTGGCGCAATCTTGGCTTACTGCAACCTCCGCCTCCCTGGTTCAAGTGATCCTTCTCCCTCAGCCTTCCAAGTAGCTGGGATTACAAGCGCCCTCCACCACACCCGGATAATATTTGTATTTTTTTTTTAGTAGAGATGGGGTTTCACCATGTTGGCCAGGCTGGTCTGGACCTCAGGTGATCCTCCCGCTTCAGCCTCCCAAAGTGCTGGGATTACAGATGTCAGCCACCATGCCCAGCCATGAATATATATACATACATATATATACACACACACATACATATATATATATATACATATATATGTATATGTATATATATGTTTGTTTTGTTTTGTTTTTGAGACAGAGTCTCACTCTGTCCCCAAGGCTGGAGTGCAATGGCACAACCTTGGCTCACTGTAACCTCCACCTCCCAGGTTCAAGCTATTCCCCTGCCTCAGACTCCCAAGTAGCTGGGATTACAGGTGCCCACCACCATACTTAGCTAATTTTTATATTTTTTCTTTTTTTAGTAGAGATAGGATTTCACCATGTTGGCCAGGCTGTTGTTGAACTCCTGACCTCATGATCCACCCCCCACCTTGGCCTCCCAAAGTGCTGGGATTACAGGTGTGAGCCACCGTGCCTGGCCACTAATTTTCATATATGTTTTTGTAGAGCCAGGTTCTTACTTTGTTGAACAGGCTGGTCTCAAACTCCTGGCCTCAACTGCTCGTCCCGTTTTAGCCTCCCAAGTGTTGGGGCTACAGGCAGGCATGAGCCACTGCACACATCCTGTTAAATTCTTACTTGAGGCCAGGCTCGGTGGCTGCAGGCTGCTCTGCCACTTGGGCCATAGGATACAGCAGATCCAAGGGCACTTGGAGTGTCATTAGCAGACAAAGAGGTCTGCCGTCTTCAGTAGATCCCTCTAGGTCAATCACAGAGACCATATTTGGGTGTTTTGCTCTGACCTATTTACTGAATGATCTGAAAAGCTGCTAGTTTTAGATTATTTATTTATTTATTTTTAGCTATACTCTCTGGAATAGGAAAAAAACGCTAGGTTTGAGTGGGACCCAGAACAAGTGAAGGCTCTGAAACAGGTCCAGGCTGCCATGCAGGCTGCTCTGCCACTTGGGCCATAGGAAACAGCAGATCCAATGGCACTTGGAGTGTCATTAGCAGATAGAGATGTCTGCAGTCTTCGGTAGACCCCTCTAGGTGAATCACAGGGCAGACCCTTAGGATTTTGAGGCAGAGCCCCACTATCCTCTATGGGTAACTACTCTCCTTTTTTCTTTTTTGAGACAAGAGTCTTGCTCTGTCACTCAGGCTGGAGTGCAATGGTACAATCTTGGCTAACTGCAACCTCTCCCTCCCAGGTTCAAGCAATCATCCTGCCTCAGCCTCCCAAGTAGCTAAGGTTACAGGCATGGGCCACCGTGCCCAACTAATTTTTGTATTTTTACAAAAACCCCACATGGGGTTTCACCATGTTGGCCAGGCTGGATTATAGGCATGAGCCACTGTGCTCAGCTAGCAGAAGAGGATTTTAATAATCAAGTAGGCTGGGTGCATTGACTCATGCCTATAATCCCAGCACTTTGGGAGACCAAGGTGGGCAGATCACTTGATGTCAGGAGTTCAAGACCAGCCTGGCCAACATGGTGAAAACCCTTCTCTATTAAAAAAATACAAAAATTAGCTAGATGTGGTGGTGGGCACCTGTAATCCATCTACTTGGGAGGCTGAGGCAGGAGAATCACTTGAACCCAGGAGGTGGAGGTTGCAGTGAGCCAAGATCATGCCACTGCATGACCAGCATGGGCAACATGGTGAAATCCCATCTCTACAAAAAATACAAAAATTAACTGGGCATGATAGTGTATTCCTGTAGTCCAAGCTACTCAGGAGGCTGAGGTGGGAAGATCACTTGAGCCCGGGAGGTTGAGGCAGCAGTGAGCCAAAATTATACCACTGCACTTCAGCCTGGGCAATAGAGAGAGACTCTGTCTCAATGGTAATAATCGTAATAACAACCAAGTGGATAGGGTGATCCATCTTGTGGATTCCAATCAGCTTCTTTCTCTAGCCACTCTTGTTATCACCCAATGGGCTGAGAAACCAAGTGGCCATGGTGGCAGGGATAGGATTATGCAAAGCCTCAACAATACAAACTTCCATTCACCAAGGTCTACCTGGCTACAGACACTGCTGAGTGCCCCATCTGCCAGCAGTCGAGGCCAGTGCTAAGCCTCAGATATGGCACCATTCCCTGGGGTGATTAGTTAACTACCTAGGGGCAAGTTAACTACATTGTAACACTTCTATTATGGAAGGAACACTATTGGAATAGACATTTATGCTGGATATGATATGGATTTGTCTTCCCTGCAAACAATAGTGCTAAAATTACCAACCATGGACATTTATTTATTTATTTATTCGTTCATTCATTCATCCATTCATTTATTTAGAGACGGAGTCTCTCCCTATCTCCCAGGCTGGAGTGCAGTGGTGTGATCTGGGCTTACTGCAACCTTCACCTCCTGTGTTCAAGCAATTCTCCTGCCTCAACCTCCCGAGTAGCTGGGAGTACAGGGATGTGCCACCACACCTGGCTCATTTTTTGTATTTTTAGTAGAGACGGGGTTTCACCGTGTTAGCCAGGATGGTCTCCATCTCCTGACCTTGTGATCCGCCTGTCTTGGCCTCCCAAAGTGCTGGGATTACAGGCATGAGCCACCATGCCCAGCTTTTTTTTTTTTTTTTTTTTTTTTTTAAGATGGAGTCTTGCTCTGTCGCCCAGGCTGGAGTGTACTGGCGCGATCTCAGCTCACTACAACCTCCATCTCTCAGGTACAAGTGATTTTCCTGCCTTAGCCTCCTGAGTAGCTGGGATTACAGTTCTGTGACACCATGCCTGGCTAATTTTTTTGTACTTTTAGTAGAAACGGGGTTTCACCATGTTGGCTAGGATGGTCTCAAACTCCTGACCTCAGGTGACCTGCCCGCCTCAGCCTCCCAAAGAACTGGGATTACAGACATGAGCCATGACACCCAGATCCATGGACTTTTACAGTATTGCTTCTGATCAAGCAACTTGCTTCCCTGCACATGAAATGTGGAAATGGGCCTGGAATTCACTGGTCGTGAACTCACATGGAATTCACTGTAATTCACTGGTCTTACCATGTTTCCCACTATCCTGAAGCAACTGATTTGATAGAGTAGTGAATTGCTTTTTGAAGACTCAGTGACAATGCCATCTAGGTGACAATACCTGGCAGGGCTGCAGCAATGCTCTCCAGGATGCTGTACATCCTCTAAATCAGTGTCCAGCATACGGTGCTATTTCTCTTACAGCCAGGTTTCATGGAGCCAGGAGTCAAAGGGCAGAAATTAGGAGTGGCTCCACTCACTTTTATCCCTACTGATGCACTAGCAGCATTTCTGCTTCCCGTCCCCATGACCTTAGGCTCTGCTAGTTTAGAGGTTTTGGTTCCAAAGGGAGAAATGCTTCCACTCGGCAACACAATGATTACATTGAACAGAAGGTTGAGATTGCCACTCAGTCATGCTGGGCTCCTCATGCCCAAAATTAAGAGGCAAAGAAGGAGGTCACTGAACTAGCTGGGATGACTGATCTTGGTTACCAAGGGGAAATTGTATTGCTGCTACACAACAGAGTAAGGAAGAGTTTGTCTGGAACACATGAGCTCCCTTAGGGCCTCTCTTAATATACACAGTCTTTATCTTATGATGATTTGACTTATAATATATATATTTTTTGAGAGAGAGTCTCGCTCTTGCCCAGGCTGGAGTGCAGTGGTATGATCTTGGTTCACTGCAACCTCCGCCTCCTGGGTTCAAGCAATTCCCTGCCTTAGCCTCCCGAGTAGCTGGGATTACAGGGGCCCACCACCACGCCCAGTTATTTTTTTTTTTTTCTATTTTTAGTAGAGACAGGGTTTTACCACGTTGGCCAGGCTGGTGCTGAACTCTTGACCTCATGACCCATTCTCCTGCCTCAGCCTCCCAAAGTGCTGTGATTATAGGAGCCCACCACCACACCTGACTAATTTTTTGCATTTTTAGTAGAGATGGGGTTTCACCACTTGGCCAGGCTGGTCTTGAACTCCTGACCACATGATCCACCTGCCTCAGCCTTCCGAAGTGCTACAGGTGTGAGCCACTGCGCCCAGCCAACTTTTGAGTTTTTTTCACTTTATGATGGGAAAAAGTGATATGCATTCACTAGAAAATGTTCTTTGAATTTTCAATTTTGATCTCTTCCTGGGCTAGCAATATGTAGTACAATGCTTTCTCATGATGTTGGGCCGTGGCGGCGACCGCAGCTCCCAGTCAGCCACATGATCACGTGGGTAGACAGCTGATACCGTATTCTACAGTATGCTGTATTCAATAAATTACTTGAGATAGTCAACATATTTAGTCAACAAAATAGGCTTTATGTTAGATGATTTTGTCCAACTGTAGGTGAATGGCAGTGTTCTGAGCACAATTAAGGCTAAGCTATGATGTTCAATAGGTTAGATGCATTAAGTGCATTTTCATTTTAGGCTATTTACAACTTAAGATGGATGCAGTGGCTCACAACTGTATCTCAGCACTCAGGCAGATCACTTCAATCCAGGAATTTGAGACTGGCCTGGGCAACATGGTGAAACCTCATCTCTACTGAAAATACAAAAAAATTAGCTGGGTGTGATAGTGCGTGGAGGCTGAGGTGGGAGGATCACCTGAGCTTGGGAAGTTGAGGCTGCGCTGAGCCGAGATTGGACCACCACCCTCCAACCTGGGTGACAGTGAGACCCCGTCTTAAAAAAAAAAATGGATTTATCAGGACATAACCTCATTGTAAGTGGAGGAGCATCAGTACCACGTCCTGTGACTAAAGTAAACAAAAACGACAACAGCCCAATTCAGGCAGGACTATTGATGGTCCAGGAATTTCAGGAACGAAGGTTTGGGTCACCCCAGCAGGTAAAGAACCATGACCAGATGAGGTGCAGAGCAAAAAGGAAATATGGGAAGGGCAGTGGAAGAAGGGAATTATAAAGACCAGCTCTGACCACGTGACCAGTTGCAGAAATGAGGACAGTAATAACCATGAATATTTCTTATTTCTTTATGAATGTTTACATATAGATTAACCAAATATTTTTGTTTTCTTTCCTCTTATTCCCTTATCATCTAACATAAGATGTATTAATAATAACAGGCTGGATGTGGTGGCTCACGCCTGTAATCCCAGCCTTTTGGGAAGGCAAGGCAGGCAATGGCTTGAGGCCAAGGAGTTTGAGACCAATCTGGGCAACGTGGCAAAACCCTGTCTCTACAAAAAATGCAAAAAAATTAGTCTGGAGTGGTGGCATGCACCTGTAGTCTCAGCTACTAGGGAGTCTGAGGTGGAAGGATCGCCTGAACCTGGGAGGTAGAGGCTACAGTGGGCCAAGATTGCACCACTGGCACTCCAGCCTGGGTGATACAGTGAGACCCTGTCTCAAAATAAAGAAAATCATAGTTAACTTTTTACTACGGTATTTAAGTTACAGGATATCAAAAGAGAAGAGTGAACATTATCCAAGAATTTTGCATTTCTCCTGGGGAAGGGTTGGTGTGTTTTCAGTTGCATACAGGATAGTTATCATGTTAGGTGTAAGTATGGCTTTGTTATTGTGTACATTTGGAAATGAAGCGTGGTTCAAGAATATCAATGAGGAAAATTAAAATTCTTCCATGATTTCAAAAACATTTTTCTTTTCTTTTTTTTTCTGAGATAGAGTCTCGCTCTGTCACCAGGGTGGAGTGCAGTGGCGCAATCTCGGCTCACTGCAACCTCCAACTCCCGGGTTCAAGCAATTCTCTTGTCTCAGCCTCCTGAGTAGCTGGGATTACAGGCATGCACCACCATGCCCTGCTAATTTTTGTATTTTGAGTAGACACAGAGTTTCACCATGTTGGCCAGGCTGGTTTCAAACTCCTGACTTCAGGTAATCTGCCCACCTTGGCCTCCCAAAGTGTTAGGATTACAGGTGTGAACCACTGCGCCTGGCTGACTCCCTCCTTTTAAAGCAAGGCAGGAGCAGAGTCCGGGTGAGTTTTGTCCCTGGCACAGGTGCCTGTGCAGGCCATCACTCTGTCTACCATGGGTACCATGAGATGTGAATCCCTGGTTAAGGCTCAGCTGGAATTTCTCCTCTCCAGGAAGTCTTCTCTGGTTACCCTAGCCCACCAGGCTAGGCACTGGTACATTGTGGGGTGGTCCCTTGAGTTACACGTTGCTGATGGCCATCTACCCTCCAGCATCCTTCAGTCTCCCGCCCATGTAGCCAACAGTCACCGTGCCCTGCTATGTGCCTGGTCCCCAGCCAGGCGCTGGGCCACTGGAGATGGTGCTGGCACCTCCATAGCCCAGAGAATTGGGACCTCTGTATCATGGATTGAACTGTCTTCCCCCTCCAAATTCATGTCTTGAAGTCCTAAACCCCAGCATCCCAGAATGTGACCTTATTTGAAAATAGGCGCCGGGTGTGGTGGCTCATGCCTGTAATCCCAGCACTTTGGGAGGCCAAGGTGGGCGGATCACAAGGTAAGGAGTTCAAGACCAGACTGGCAAACATGGTGAAACTCCATCTTTACTAAAAAACACAAAAAATTAGCTGGGTGTGGTGGCTTGTGCCTGTAATCCCACCTATTTGGGAGTCCAAGGTAGGAGAATTGCTTGAACCGGGACCTGGGAGGTGGAGGTTGCAGTGAGCCAAGATTGCACCACTGTACTCCAGCCTGGGCTACAGAGTGAGACTTTATCTCAAAAAAAAAAAAAAAAAAAAAAAAAGGAAAATATGGTCATTGCTGATGTAATTAGCTAAAATGAGGTCATCAGGGTTGGCCCTAATCCAGTATGACTGGTGTCTTCATAAAAGGGGGAAATTTGGACAGAGACGGACATGCATGCAGGGAGAACGTCACATGAAGATGAAGGCAGAGGTCGAGTGACACTTTTACAAGCCAAAGAGCACCAAAGGCCGCCAGAAGCGAGGAGAGACTGAACCGAGTCTTCCTCACAGCCCTCAGGAGTCAGTGTTGCCAACACCTTCATCTTGGAATTGAAGCCTCCAGAACTGAGACCACACATTTCTGTTGTGCAAAGCCCCCAAGTCTGTGGTACTTTGTTAGGATGGCCCTAGCAAACTTATACACTCTGATAGAGGAAGGAAGCCTGTGTGAATTTCCTGATACTGACAGGGAGGTTAGGAAGGGCTTCCTAGAGGAGGAGATGCTGAGCTGGGCTTTCATGGTTGGGTAGGAGTTTATCAGGCAAGAACATTACAGGCAGAGCGAAGAAAATATGCAAACCCCAGGAGGCACAGTGTACCTCAGGGACTCTTCCTTGAACTCTTTTTTTTTGAGACGGAGTCTCGCTCTGTGACCTAGGCTGAAGTACAGTGGCACGATCTTGGCTCACCGCAACCTCCGCCTCCCAGATTCAAGTGATTCTTCTGCCTCAGCCTCCTGAGTAGCTGGGACTACAGGCGTGCACCACCGAGACCAGCTAATTTTTGTATTTTTAGTAGAGATGGGATTTCACCATGTTGGCCAGGATGGTCTCAAACTCCTGACTTCAAGTGATCCACCTGTCTCAGCCTCCCAAAGTGCTGGGATTACAGGCATAAGCCAATGTGCCCTGCTTTTTCTTTTTTTTTTTTTTTTGAGATGGACTCTCATCCTGTCACCCAGGCTGGAGTCCAGTGGTGCGATCTCAGCTGACTGCAACCTCCGCATCCCAGGTTCAAGTGATTCTCCCACCTCAGCCTCCCGAGTAGCTGAGATTACAGGTGTGCACCACCACACCTGGCTAATTTTCGTATTTTTAGCAGAGCCGGGGTTTCACCATGTTGGTCAGGCTGGTCTCAAACTGCTGACCTCAGGTGATCCACATGCCTCGGCCTCCCAAAGTGCTGGGATTACAGGCATGAGTCACCGCGCCCGGCCCTCCTTGAACCTTTCTTTGACTTTCCCTACCGACTTCTCCGCCCAAGCATCTGAGACCTAGAAACTCCCTTGCTCGAAGATAACAGAAAAATTATTTTTACCAGGAGGCCTCTTGGACCCAGGTGGCGATGTGCATTATTCTCACCAGCAGGGGGTGCTCACACAATCGTGGGTGAAAGAAGGGTGGCTGGGGGCACAGGTGCTGAGTAACCTTCTGGTGTCTGTTGGGGTCCAAGGCTCCTGGTCTTGGGGGCAGGTGCGCCCAGTCTTGAAGCGGCTAGGGTGGGCAACACTGTGCCAGCCTCACAGGACACACAGCACCCTGGGAGGACAGATACCCAGACACATGGCCTTCTGTACAAGTACTTTATTTCAATTACAATAGTGCCACACCAAAACTACGGTAGCACAAAACATCATAATACAAAAAATAGATTCCCAGCTCCCAACCCCATGTCCACACACCCATAGAGAAGTTGGCCTAAGCGGGGGGGGGGGGGGGGTGGTCTCACTTTATCTTCCGTAAAGCTCTGGAATGGGTAGTGGCAGTGGCGGGGCTTCCATCCCTGCTGGGCCTGAGCCCTCTTCTCTCCTTGCTCCCTGCCAGCCCCAGCAGACCTGAGCCATGAGTGGGGTCTCCATTCCCTCGGGTTGCACCCCTAGCCCCAGGACACCTGCCTTTGTCCAGGGACTCCAAGCCCATGGTGCTGACACTGCAGGACCTCCCTCCACGTGGAAGGCAGGAGGGCTCCGGGAGGGGAGGCAGAGGACGCCATGACTAGAAGAAGCCCGCCTCCATGTGGCAAGGACACAGCAGCCAGCTCCTGCTCCAGCTCCTTCTCGGTTCCTGTCTCCTCTGCAGAGCTACCACGACTGCCGCGTGCTGGGACCAGGGCCTCCATCTGGAATCCACTCTCGACACCCTGCACCAACTTGGAGGCTGACCTCAAGGTGGCAGGGCTGTCCCTGTGTTGTCTGCTTCCTCTTGGGCAGGAGGATTCCAGCTTCTCAGGTGAGGGGAGGGCACTGTCCGGGCAGGGCTGGGCCAGGGGGCCTGGGCTACTGAGGTGGGAAAGCCTCGGCTGTGGAGGGCACGTGCCGCCCCTGCCTCTGTCCCGGGGCCTGGCTTTCCCACTGGACGGCAGCGGCCGCTCCAGGTGCTTCCACTTGGTGGAGCCCATGAATCTGCTGTTGGAGAAGCTATGTCGCAGGGAAGGGACAGATACCACAGGCCAGGGGTTGAAGAACCTTCCCCTTATAACATCCCCTGGCTAAAAGCATCCCTCAAAGGAGGGTCCATCCATCTAGCTACAAGCAATGTCTTGATTCAACCCAGGGGCGGATATGGACGGCAGCCCAGGGCGAGTCCAGCGGTTCCACAGCTTCCTGAAGCCCGGTGCCACGGACCTACAGGCCAGAGCTCATGGGCGGCTGTGGGGGGCAGCCCTGCAGGCACTGGGGGAATGGGGCTACGGCCTGTGTTTCCATCGGGACACCTGGGGGCTGCACTGAGGAGCCAAGGGGCATCTAGGGGCAGGGGCTGCCTCCTGGAGGTGGAGACTGGGGGCCGCAGCCTCAGATAAGGCACTAGAGGACTGGTCCCAGGAGCCAGGCCCAGCCATGTGATGGACGATGGTGCTCAGAGGGAAGATTTAGGTCCTGCGGGAGGTGAGAGCTGTTTTCTCTTTTCTTTTTTTTGAGACAGAGTCTCGCTCCGTCGCCCAGGCTGGAGTGCAGTGGCACAATCTCAGCTCACTGCAATCTCTGCCTCCTGAGTTCAAGCAATTCTCTTGCCTCAGCCTCCTGAGTAGCTGGAATTACAGGTGCCCACCACCATTCCCGGCTAATTTTTTTGTATTTTTAGCAGAGAGGGGGTTTCACCACATTGGCCAGGCTGGTCTCAAACTCCTGACCTCAAGTGATCCACCCATCTCAGCCTCCCAAAGTGCTGGGATTATAGGAGTCACACCTGGCCTGTTTTCTCTTTTCTCCTTTCTCTGGGGAAGAGGGTTGGCCAGATAGACCCTGGCGTGGCTGGGCTGAGGGACTGCTGCAGAGAGGTAACCGGCCCCTGAGATGGACGTGGGACAGCCGGAAAACGTGGGTCCAAGAGGGGGACACCTGTGGCCAGCAGTGTATCTCCGACAGAGTCTCACTCGCAGGGCTCCTGCAATCTGGATTCAGGGTGCTTGGTGCCCCCAGGTGGTTTTTGAGGGTCCTGACGTGGCCTCATTCTGCCATAGCCGTCAGTCCCCTGCTGCAACTTTGCAGATCAGAACTTCCCTGCTAGGGCTCCCACTGTTGGACACGGGATGGGGGCAGGCTAGCTGAAGGGGCAGTGCCCATGAGCTGGGCCCCCAGAGCTGGCTCCTCCCTCTGCCTGGCCTCAACACCTCTACTGGTCTCCACGCCTCTGCATGAGGTGACAGGAGCTGAAATCACACATCCCAAGGGCTGAGGCAGCTCTCTGATTAGGAGACTTGCTCTGTGGCCCAGGGCTCCCTGCCTCAGCCCAGCCTCACAGAGAGTGGGAAGAGAGGGAGTACGTCAGCGGGGCTTCCTTCGTCCACAGGTTATTTAGAAAAACAGAACATAATAAATATACCAATTCTTTCCTTAAAAAAAAAAAAGTGTTTTAAATGCATTTTTCCCTGAAGATTTCCAGTGTATTCCACAATGTTTAAAAAATAGTTTCCCCAAAAATATATCTTGAAAGCATTTGACACAGTGGTATTTGTGGTGTATCTGACGCTTGTCAGCATGGG
Organism: Cacajao melanocephalus; assembly: GCA_963573385.1. NCBI lineage: Eukaryota > Metazoa > Chordata > Mammalia > Primates > Pitheciidae > Cacajao > Cacajao melanocephalus. The sequence goes on from CAUYLG010035280.1 coordinate 28,689, forward strand.
GCCCAGGCCTGATGAGCCACCAGCCTGACACCCAAATGCCTGCTGAAGGTGGCGCACGCGTGTGCCTGGGATGTCCGGGTCTTCAAAGGGGATCAGATCGAGGGTCATGTTGAGAGCCAACACTACGGGATCCGTTCTGGCTGAAAACCCTCCAGTGCGGGGAAGCGGGGCCCTGGGTGGCCAAGCGGGCTGAGTGACGCCCTGGAGGCTGGACGGGGTGCTCATCCTCAGACCCTCCATCTTGGCTGTCTCCGCTTCATCCTTACCAGACTTCGCATTTGTGAGGAGGGTTCATCGGTGAGCCAGATGGGCAGCGGAAGTGTTCTGAGAACTCCTTGGAATTGGAGAGGGAGCCGATGACCCGGAAGCGAGAGGGGCTGTGGGGATCGGTGATGAGGCCTTCGTGGGAGCTCTCGGGTGTGCGGACGGAGCACCAGACCTTTGAAGGGCAACAGGGAGAGGTCAGGGTCACTGCGGGGCCCTGGGGCTGCCACATCACCCTGATTACAATAGCAGGGGAAGCCAGGCGCAGTGGCTCACACCTGTAATCCCAGCACTTTTGGAGCCAAAGTGGGAGGGCTTCTTGAGCCCAGGAGTTCATGACCAGCTTGGGCAACATGGCAAGACCCCATCTCTACAGAAAATTAAAAAAAAAAAAAAACCATTAACCGGGCATGGTGGTATTTACCTATGGTCCCAGTTCCTGGGGAGGCTGAGGTGGGAGGATCACTGCATTGGGGAAGTCAAGGCTGCAGTGAGCTTAGATTGTGCCACTGCATTCCAGCAGAGGTGACACAGTGAGATCCTGTCTCAAAAAACAAAACAAGGCTGGGCGTGGTGACACATGCCTGTAATCCCAGCACTTTGGCAGGCCAAGGTGGGTGGATTGTTTGAGACCAGGTGTTCAAGACCAGTCTGGCCAACATGGCGAAACCCTATCTCTACTAAAAATACAAAAATTAGCTCGGCGTGGTGGTGCGTGCCTATAATCCCAGCTACCTGGGAGGCTGAGGCAGGAGAATCGCTTGAACCCGGGAGGCGGAGGTTGCAGTGAGCCGAGATCGCGCCACTGCACTCCAGCCTGGGTGACAGAAGGAGAATCTGTCTCCAAAAAAACAAAACTCAGAAAATACAATAGCAGGGGAATGAGGCTCCACCTGATCCTGAGATCCCAGGGAGTCAGGAGGGCTCCCTGAGTGGGTCGGGAAGAGACAGTGGGCTGTGAAGGGTGGGCATGTGCCACCCCCATGCCCATGGCCTCTAACACAGCTGTCTCCAAGCTGTTTTCCTCCGGCCACTGCAGCATCTCTATCTGAGGCACCTGCATTCGATTCCATCTGAACAAAGGACCGTGTCCAAACACCAGTTGGAAAAGCCTGAATTTAGTCCAGATATCTCATTTCCTGGGCAGAACAAATCGTCTAATGGCCTGGTAGCTCTGAGTGCCAGCAGAAGGCTACCATCTAAATGATGACTGAAGGGATGACCTGGGGCATCTTTTTTTTTTTTTTTTTTTTGAGACAGAATCTTGCTATGTCTCCCAGGCTGGAATGTAGTGGCATGATCTTGGTTCACTGCAACCTCTGCCTCCCGGGTTCAAGTGATTCTTGTGCCTCAGCCTCATGAGTAGCTGGGACTACAGGCAGCCACCACCATGCCTGGCTATTTTTTTTGTATTTTTTCATAGAAACAGGGTTTCGCTATGTTGACCAGGCTGGTCTTGAACTCCTGACCTCGGGTGATCTGCTTGTCGTGGCTGCCCAAAGTGCTGGGATTACAGGTATGAGCCACTGTGCCTGGCTGGGCATCTTAAGATTAAGAAATCTTGGCCAGGCACAGTGGCTCACGCTTGTAATCCCAGCACTTTGGGAGGCTGAGGTGGGCAGATCACCTGAGGTCAGGAGTTTGAGACCAGCCTGGCCAACATGGTGAAATGCTGTCTCTACTAAAAATACAAAAATTAGCCAGGGGTGGTGGTGGTGGCCTATAATTCCAGCTATTCGGGAGGCTGAGACACGAGAATCGCTTGAACCCAGAAGGCAGAGGTTGCAGTGAGCCGAGACCACGCCGTTGTACTCCAGCCTGGGCGACAAGAGTGAAACTCCATCTCAAAAAAAAAAAAAAAAAAAAAAAAAGAAATCTCTAGAACCCTAGAGCCAGAAGGGCCCTGAGTGGTCACCTCATCCTCTTATTCACCAGATCCAGGAATCCCTTCATTAGTACTCTTGGCCCTTCTGTGCGTCTCTCTAATGACAGGGCAGATGTGCTGTGCACAGTCCAGTCGAGTTAGGACGTTCCCAATCTGTGGGGAACTTGCCTTTTGGCTCTCTGGGCTCTTGAAACATTGAGATGGCAGCACGTACCATGTGGGGCATGTTTTCCCATGGACTCACCTGTGCAAATCCCAGGAAGAAGAGCTGGTTATTGGTGAGGCCCAGGGTGGGCAGCATCTGCTCAGCCCCGTTCTTCTTCACCCAGTTCTGGTAAGCCTGGGAGAGAGAACACCAAAGCTCAGGGTTCCCATGGCAGGTGGTGAAAGAGGGGACGGGTATGGAGGTCTCAGGGAGCTCCCTCATGTTGGGGCAGGGACTAGTTTCTGGGGATTTGGGCCTGGGCTCAGCCTAGGGAAGCCCTTTTCTTGATCTACACTCATTCAGCCCTATGGCTTCAAATACCTTCTATGCACTGATGGCTCTCACATTTATACCTTCAGCTCCAGCCTCTTCCCTGAGGTGTATATTCAACTGTGCCAGCTGGACAGCCAAGATGCAGCTCAAACTTAACATGGCACAAATAGAACAACAGGACACACACATACACACACACACAGACACACACACACACATTCTTTCCCTAACACAGTCAATGGTACCACTATCCATCATCAGGACACACACACAGACACACATTCCCCATCACAGTCAGTGGTACCACCATCCATTGTCCCAGGCCCCAAACCCAGAACGCTTCTTCAATTCTCCTTTTTCAGACCAAACACTGACCACTGCTCCCCTTTCCCATCGGTCTACCCCGTCTCTTGCCTGGACAACCTCACAACAGCTTTCTAATCAGTCTTCTGACTTAGGCTGATTCAATTCCATTCCCCGCCTGGCAAAGCAACTTCAGTGACCCTCAGGAGGCAGGTGCTGGCAAACCTTTTCTGTGGAGGGCCACAGAGTGAGTGCATTGGGATTTGTGGGCTACGGTCACCACTGCAATGACTCAATTCTGCTATTGCAGCATGAAAGCAGCCACATGGCTGGGCGCGGTGGCTCATGCCTGTAATCCCAGCACTTTGGGAGACTGAGGCGGGCAGATCACCTGAGGGCAGGAGTTTGAGACCAGCCTGGCCAACACGGTGAAACCCTGTCTCTACTAAAAATACAAAAATTAGCTGGGTGTGGTGGTATGTGCCTGCCTGTAATCCCAGCTACTTGGGAGGCTGAGGCAGGAGAATTACTCGAACCTGGGAGGCAGAGGTTGCAGTGAGCTGACATAGCGCCACTGCACTCCAGCCTGGGCAACAGAGTGATACCTTGTCTCAAAAAAAAACCAAAAACCAAAACAGAAAAGCAGCCACAGACATGGAAACTAATGGAGCCAGCTGCGACCCCAAGAAACTCCATTTGCAAAAACAGGTTCACAGCTAGACATGGCCCATGGGTGTACTGACTCGTTTTTTTTTGGAGACGGGGTCTCACTCTCTCACCCAGGCTGGAGTGCATTGGCACAATCTCGGCTCTCTGCAACCTCTACCTCCCAGGCTTAAGCGATCTGCCCACCTCAGCCTCCTGAGTAACTGGGACCACAGATGCATGCCACCATGCTCAGCTAATTTTTTTTGTATTTTTGGTAGAGACGAGGTTTTACTATGTTGCCCAGGCTGGTCTTGAAGTTGAGCTCAAGTGATCCACCTACCTCAGCCTCGCAAAGTGCTGGGATTACTGGTGTGAGCCACGGCACCCAGCCAACTCTTGTTTTATTTTTCTTTATTTATTTGAGACACAGTCTTGCTCTGTCACCCAGGCTGGAGTGCAGTGGCACAATCTCGGCTTACCGCAACCTCAGCCTCCTGGGTTCAAGCGATTCTCATGCCTCAGCCTCCCAAGCAGCTAATTTTTACATTTTTACTAGAGACCGGGTTTCACCATGTTGGCCAGTCTGGACTTGAACTCCTGGCCTCAAGTGATCCGCCCACCTCGGCCTCCCAAAGTGTTGGGATTACAGGCGTGAGCCACCATGCCCGGCCGACCTCTGTTTTAAAGGATGAATTGAATCATGTCATTCCTCTATTTAAAAACTCTATCGTGTCTTTTTATCATAACCAGGGTAAAATCCAAGCTCCTTCCTCAGCTGACAGAGGCCTGGAGTGCTCTGGTCCCTGCATTTTCCCTCCACTCTGCCCCGCCCTTCTTCCCGTCCTTGGACATGCCAGGCTTGTGTCTACTTCGTGGCTTCTGCACTTGCTTTTCCTTTTGCTGAGACCATGTCCCCCAGCTTTTCCCAGGCTCTTCCTCATCATTTAGGTCTCATGCAAATGTCATACCTCCCAGAAGGCCTGCCATGGCCAGCGTCCCCCCATTATTCCTCATTACCTTGCCCTAGTTTATATTTATCACCTTATCAATAGTTGACATTATCTTACAGATGTATTATGTATTTATTTGCCTTTCTTCCCCTTCTAGCTGCCACTAAGAGTGTAGGCTTGTTGACAGCAGATGAGCTTCAAACACAGCCCCTGCTGGGTAGAAGATTCTCAATGCATTGTCACTGACTCGTGGACTTTAAGCAACCTATCCAGTGTTTCTGGGCTCAGTTTGCTTATCTGCAAAATGGGGACTATAATACCTAATTATAAAGCTGCTGGGAATACTCCAAGCCTGGCACTTAATAAGGCTTCAATAAATGATGGCTCTATGGATTTCTGCTCTTATTGCCGTGGTTGGGAGGAAGTCCTGTCTGAATCTCTCTGACAGACGCCTGCCATTTTTCTCTCGTGAGCTGTTACCTCTCCCAGCTGTCTCAGCAAACATCTCTGAGTGCCTCTCTGGGTCAGGCTGTGTCCAAGTCATCTTATCTTCCCAACAACCCAATAATGCAGGTAGTAGCTATTCACAGCCAAGTTAAATGAGGCTCAAGGAGATTCGGTGACTTCCTCCAGGGCCAGGACTTGAACCCAGAACTGGCCCCACGACCAGTGTTCCTTGCCCTGGCTGCTTGGTCCCCAGGAGCCTCCCAGACCCACTGCTGACTGACGTGGTGGTGGCTTCCTCTGCAAAGGTGGGAACAGGCAGGCTCTTCAGGTGGGTCCAGCCCGAGCCCCTTCCTGTGTCTCTGTCAGGCTAGACTCAGAGCACAAAGCCTTCTGGTACCAAGCGCTGTGACTGAGGCCTCCACAGTCAGCCTCTCAATTGGTCCTCACCACCACCCCTTTTGCGGAAGAGGAAATGGAAGTGGGCATGGCTGCCGCGCCAGCCCCAGCTGTCTGTGACAATCCTCTACGGACAGGCCTCTGGATGGAGCCGGGCCTGGGCCTGGGCATGTGTGGGGAGAAGGGCTCTTACCCGATAGGCTGCCTTGAGGCCCCCGTTGTCGGCGATGTTCTCCCCCAGGGTGTGCCGCCCGTTCACCGGCTCCCCGTTCACGCTGTAGTTGCTGTACTGCTCCACCATGCACTCGGTCTGACGCTTGAAGGCCTCCACTGATGAGTTCTTCCACCACGGCCGGAGGTTCCCGTCCTTGTCATACTCCCGTCCTGTGGGTCAGAGGGAGGCATTGTGTCAAGGGAGGGAGTGGCAGAGCAGGGACCTGCTGCTCCTCCCCGCTCCCGGTGAGAAGTGGTTCATCTGTCCACCCCCAACCTCCAGCCAGCACTGGGAGAGGTCTCTGTGAGTACCGAAGGATGTAGATGGGGTGGCCGGTCAGAGGCAGGAGAGGATGGAGGAGGGAGATCCAGGGAAAGCCCCAGTGTGGCCCAAGGCTCAGTAGGGCTTGGTTTGTTTTCTTTCTTCTTCTTTTTTTTTTTTTTTGAGACAGAGTCTCACTCTGTCACCCAGGCTGGTGTGCAGTGGTGCAATCTCGGCTCACTGCAATCTCTGCCTCCTGGGTTCAAGTGATTCTCATCCCTCAGCCTCCACAGTAGCTGGGATTACAGGTTCACGTGACCACACCTGGTTATTTTTTTTATTATTATTTTTTTTTTTTAGTAGAGGCAGGGTCTTACCATGTCGGCTAGGCCAGTCTCAAACTCCTGACCTCAAGTGGTCTGCCCGCCTCAGCCTCCCAAAGTGCTGGGATTACAGGCCTGTTTTCAACACTGGCTGAGGGCCCCTGACCCTGAGTAACAGACACCTAGGAAGAGGCAGATGGAGCCGGCTGACCTAGGATCACAAGACAGGCCCAGGCGACGCAAGTCTCTGCCTCTTCCATCTCCACCTGGGAGTCCCCAAGGCAGGAGGCAATGAGGACGATTTTGTACATTAGTTGAGGAGGAGAGACTGACTTAAACTCCCCTGATTGCAGTTGGACTGGAGAAGTCTCTGGAGCAGTGGAGAAATGGGCACTCCCTGTTAAACCTAATAAGACCCCTAGTGCTAGACAACTTCCAAGAGCAGGGAACTTCACCACGTTTCACACAATCCTCCCGGTGAACACAGGAGGGTGGAACCATCATGCTCTTTTTTTTTTTTTCTTGAGACAGAGTTTCACTCTTGTTACTCAGGCTGGAGTGCAATGGCACGATCTCAGCTCACCGCAACCTCCATCGCGAGGGTTCAAGCAATTCTCCTGCCTCAGCCTCCTGAGTAGCTGGGATTACAGGCATGTACCATCATGCCCAGCCAATTTTTGCATTTTTAGTAGAGACGAGGTTTCTCCATGTTGGTCAGGTTGGTCTTGAACTCTCGACCTCAGGTGATCTGCCTGCCTCAGCCTCCCAAAGTGCTGGGATTACAGGCGTCAGCCGCTGCACCTGGCCCAAAGCTACGACCCTTAGAAGTGAAGGGTGCAGAAAGCAGAGGCAGTGGGGCCTGGAAGATGATTGGCCCAGTCTGAAGGGGACCAAAGAACTTGTACCAGGCAATGGTTCAATCATAATCATAGTTCACTGTAGCCTCAAACTCCTGGGCTCAAGTGAGCCTCCCACCTCAGCCTCCCGAGTAGTTAGGACTATTAAAATTTTGCCACCACCCCTGGCTAAATTCTTACTTTCTTAGTAGATAAATTTTATTTTATTTTATTTTTTGAGACGGAATCTCGCTCTGTTGCCCAGGCTGGAGTGCAATGGTGCAATCTCAGCTCACTGCAACCTCCGCCTCCCAGATTCAAACAATTCTGCCTTAGCCTCCTGAGTAGCTGGGATTATAGGCACCTGCCTCCATGCCTGGTAATTTTTGTATTTTTGGTAGAGACAGAGTTTTGCCATGTTGGCCAGACTGGTCTTGAACTCCTGACCTCAGGTGATCCACCTGCCTTGGCCTCCCACAGTGCTGGGATTACAGGTGTGAGCCACCATGCCTGACCTAATTTTTTTTTTAGTAGAGACGGAGGTCTTGCTATGTTGCCCAGGCTGGTCTCCAACTCCTGGCCTCAAGCGATCCTCCTCTTAAAGCACTGAGATTACAGGCATGAGCCATCGTGCCCAGCTAGAACCCGTACCTTGATCATCAAAAGCGTGAGTCAGCTCGTGGCCCACGACGACACCGATGCCACCAAAGTTTAAGGCCCTGGAGGGAAGGACACAAAGGAGAAGGTGATGCTTTGAGAGGAGGGCCTCTCACTCTTGCCCAGGTATGTGACCTTCACTACCTGCGCTTGGAGATATAACAAAATTCCACAGGGCTCTGTGTGGATAGGGGTGTGGTCGTGGCCTGAGTCTCCAGCGAGGCCCCTGAAGGCAGACAGAGGCTAGGCAGAGTGTGTGTGGTCAGCTGTGCCCACTGGGCAGCACGCACTGTGCTAGATGCTCTACAGACTGAACTGTCCTCTTCAGTCTTTCCAAAAGAGTTAGCAAAGGTCATCACTGACCAGCTCTATTCATGAGCAAACCAAGGCTGGGAATGGGTCAATTGCTTTGCCAAGGGCCACATAATCATCAAACAGCAGAGGTAGGATTCAAACTGAGCCAGCAGCATTAACCCTCCCCACTCCCTGGCTCTGACTGTGTTATAACACTGTCACAGGGGTGTTTCCCTTATGTAGGGCTCTTGATTCCATGAGATGCTCCCAATAACCCACTGTGCAGGGCTCCCAGATCACAGAGACCCCTGGAGGGAAGGAAGGTGGGTGAGGATGTTGCTTCCTCTGCAACTCTCTGACATCCCAAGCCACCTGGACCACTGGGGCAAAGATCACATGGTGAGATTGGCTTGGTCATATGGGCCACAGGGCTTGGCTGGGCTGGGGGTCCTCTGAGGGCTGGGGAAAGAGTCGGGATAGGAGCAGCAGAGGCAGCCTACTTGGGTGAGGAGCGGGTGTAGAATGGTGCCTGCAGGATCCCGGCCGGAAACACAATCTCATTCTTGGTGGGCGAGTAGTAGGCGTTCACCATGGGCGGGGTCATGCTCCACCTGCAAGCAACACGCATTCGGGAGGCCTCAGCACAGGGCGGGAGGCAGGTGGAGACGGCATGCCTAGAGCGCAGCTTGGGGACTGGAATCAAGGGTGTTTAAAAATGAGGACTCTCCCTCACCCCAGGCCCAAGTGCACACAAGTACAAGGACATCTACGGAAGGATTGACTTGTTTGTTTTGAGACAGGCTCTGGCTCTGTCGTCTAGGCTGGAGTGCAGCGGTGTGATCATGGCTCACTGCAGCTTCGACTTCTGAGCCTCAAGCCACCCTCCTGCCTTGGACTCTCAAAGTGCTGGGATTTCAGGTGTGAGCCACTGAGCCTGGGTGAAGAACTGTTTTTTAGGAGAAAACTAGAAAACACCTGACTGTCTACAAATAAGGAATCAGTTAATTAATGATGTCATATCACACAGTGGAATACTGAGGCTCTTAGAGCAGGAAGGACTATTAGATTTTGAAGCTTCAGTGCACAGTGGCTCATGCTTGTAATCCCAGCACTTTGGGAGGCTGAGGTGAGCGGATCACTTGAGGCCAGGAGTTCAAGACTGGCTTGGCCAACATGGCAAAACCCTGTCTCTACTAAAAATACAAAAAAATTAACCAAGCGTGGTGGCCCACACCTGTAATCCCAGCTACTCGGGTGGCTAAGCCATGAGAATTGCTTAAACTCAGGAGCCAGAGGTTGCAGTGAGCTGAGATTATGCCATTGTACTCCAACCTGGGCAACAGAGCAAGACTCTGTCTCAAAAAGAAAAAAGAAAAAGGAAAAGACGAGAAAAAGATTTTGAAAAGTTACCCATTGTCAAGGCTTGAACGGTATCTATTAGTAGTTCTCAAAGTGTGGTCTGTTGACACCTGGGTGGGAGGGTCCTCAAGACCCTTTTAGGGGATCCATGAAATTGAAACTATTTATTTGAGATGGGACTCTTGTCACCCAGGCTAGAGTAAGCAGTGGCTTGACCTTGGCTCACTGCAACCTCCGCCTCCTGGGTTCAAGTGATTCTCCTGCCTCAGCCTCCCAAGTTGGTGGCAGGATTACAGGTGCCCGCCACCAACTCTGGCTAATTTTTGTATTTTTACTAGAGATGGGGTTTCACCATGTTGGCCAGGCTGGTTTTGAACTCAGGTGATCTGCTTACCTGAGCCTCTCAAAGTTCTGGGATCACAGGGGTGAGCCCACCACGCCCAGCCGAAATCAAAACTATTTTCATAATAATATTAAGATGTGATTTCCTTTTTCCATTGTGTCACTTGCATGGATGATGCAAAAGCAACAGTGGCTAAAACTGCTGGAGCCTGACATGATCCAGGGCAGCTGGGGTGGTCGCTGAGCCCAGAGTTCCTCATTAGCATTTTCACTTACAACATCCTTGATGAAGTAGCTTATTTATTTACTTATTATTTTGAGGCAGAGTCTCACTCTGTTGCCCAGGCTGGAGTGCAGTGGTGTGATCTCGGCTCACTGCAACCCACACCTCCCAGGTTCAAGTGATTCTCCTGCCTTAGCCACCTGAGTAGCTGGGATTACAGGTGTGTGCCATCACACATGGCTAATTTTTTATATTTTTAGCAGAGACAGAATTTCGTCATGTTGGCCAGGCTGGTCTTGAACTCCTGGCCTCAAGTGACCTGTCCACCTTGGCCTCCCAAAGTGTTAGGCCTGAGCCACTGCCCCCGGTCATAATTATTAATTTTATCACATCTCGACCCCTGAATACAAGACTTCTTTCTTTCTTTTTTTTTAAGAGACAAAAAAATTACAAACTTCCAGCCTGGGTGACATGGTGAAACCTATCTGTACAAAAAATATAAAAATTAGCCAGGTGTGGTGGTGCACACCTGTAGTCCGAGCTACTCAGGAAGTTGAGGTGGGAGAATCACCTGAGCCTGGGAAGGTTGAGGCTGCAGTGAGCTGAGATCACCTGGGTGATAAAGTGAGACTGTCTCAAAAAAGAAAAAAAAAGTTCCTGGATGTGTTTTCAGATTCCATATTACAATTAACCTTTAAAAAATTATCACTTTTTGAGTTTTGGTATAGTAGCCAAATAACATGCACAAGTATCTGAAAAGACTATTAAAATATCCCTCACTTTCCCAACGAAATTCCTGTGTGAGGCAAGAATTCTATATATCAAAACAACATATGGTAACAGATTGCAGAATCAGATATGAGAAACCAGCTGTCTTTAAGTCGGACATTCAAAACATTTGCAAAAAGTAAAATGATACGTCTCTTTTCATTAATCTTTTGAAAATAGTTATTGTCCATAAAATTTTAATAAAAATCAGGGCCCGGCACGGTGGCTCACACCTGTAATCCTAGCACTTTGGGAGGCTGAGGCAGGTGGATCACCTGAGGTCAGGAGTTTCAGACCAGCCTAGCCAACATGACAAAATCCCGTCTCTACTAAAAATACAAAAATTAGCTGGGCATGGTGGCGGGGACCTGTAATCCCAGCTACTCAGGGGGTTGAGGCAGGAGAATCACTGGAACCTGGGAGGCAGAGGTTGCAGTGAGTCGAGATTGCACCACTGCACTATACCATGGGCGACAGAGCAAGACTCTGTCTCAAAAAAAAAAAAAAAACCTCAATATAACCCACATAAATGAAAAAGCTTTTTGTGGGTCCAATAATTTTTTTAAGAGTGTAGAAGGATCCTGAGACCAGAAAAGGTTTTGAAAGTAACAGTGAATAGTTACGGACTATTTGGGATTTCAATGACTTCTCTGGTGCAGAGGGGAAGGGTGAGTAGGGAGTGCAGTGAGAGGGATACGACATTTCCACTAAGAGACACTCTGCCTCCTCCAGGTGAGCCCCACAGCCATGGGAAGATTTTGAGAACTTTATTTGTTTTGAGATGAAGTCTCACTCTGTTGCCCAGGCTGGAGTGCCGTGGTGCGATCTCTGTTCACTGCAACCTCTGCCTCCTGGGTTCAGGTGATTCTCCTGTGTCAGCCTCCCAAGTAGCTGGGATTACAGGTGTGTACCATCATGCCTGGCTAATTTTTATATTTTTAGTAGAGACGGGGTTTCACCATGTTGGCCAGATTGGTCTTGAACTCCTGACCTCAGGTGATCTGCCTGCCTTGGCCTCTCAAAGTACTGGGATTACAGGTGTGGGCCACAGTGCCTGGCCAACAACTTTATTTATGTATGTGTTTATTTTGGAGATAGCGTCTTGCTCTGTAGCCCAGGCTGGAGTGCAGGGATGCATGTGTAGCTCACTGCAGCCTCAACCTCCTGGGCTCAAGCACACACTACCACACCTGGCTGATTTTTAAAATTTTTTGTAGAGACAGGGTTTTGCCATGTTGCCCATGCTGGTCTCAAGCTCCTGGGCTCAAGAGATATTCCTGCCTAGGCCTCTCAAAGCATTTGAATTATAGGTGTGAGCCACTGTACCCAGCTATATGGAGAAATTTAAAACATCATATTTATATTCAAATAATCACACATACTTCAATGGGTAGGCGAGGAAATTTAAATTAAAAAATTCAAGCTAAGTTAAAAATACTTCAGATAAATTGGCAATGGGCCTATGCCATGTTCTGAAGGTAAAAGCCCACCTTCTTGTGCATTGGGTGGGTGTGCTGGTTAGAGGCTGGAAATGAAGGAAATAGATTTTAACCCCTATACTCCACCAGGGGGCACCAGAGGCAAAGAGAAGTTGATTGCACCCTTCCCCCAAGATTTATCCCAAATGTTTGCACTAAGGAATGGAACAACCTTAGACTGAGGACTAGAACTGGGCTGACTACATCTAATTGTTTTGAGGAGACAGTTTTTTTTTTTTTTTTGAGGCAGGGCCTCACTCTGTTGCCCAGGTAGGAGTACAGTGGCATGATCTTGGCTCACTGCAGCCTCGACCTCCTGGCTCAAGTGATCCTCCCACCTCAGCCTCCCCAGTAGCTGGGACTACAGGTTCATGCCATGAGGCCCAGCTAATTTTTAAAAATTTTTTTGTAGAGACCGGGTCTCCCTATGTTACCCAGCCTGGTTTGGGCTCAAGCGATCTGCCCACCTCAGCCTCCCAAAGTCCTGGGAGTGTGGGCGTGAGCTACTGTGCTTGGCCTGAGGAGACAGTAATAAAAAGGACACACACCAGGTCTCATTCTAGGTTATCCTGATTTAAGTTCAGGAGGCTGTAATTTTTTTTTTTTTTTTTTTTTTGAGATGGAGTCTTGCTCTGTCGCCCAGGCTGGAGTGCAGTGGCAGGATCTTGGCTCGTTGCAACCTCCGCCTCCCAGATTCAAGTGATTCTTGTGCCTCAGCCTCCTGAGTAGCTGGGACTACAGGTGTGCACCACCACACCCAGCTAATTTTTGTATTTTTAGTAGAGACGGAGTTTCACCATGTTGACCATGGCTGGTTTCAAACTCCTGGACTCAAGTGATCCACCTGCCTCGGCCTCCCAAAGTGCTGAGATTATAGGTGTGAGCCACCATGCCTGATGAGGAAGCTGTATCTTTGAAAAAGTTTCCCAGAGGACTCTGATGCGCAGTGAGCTTTGGGAAGCACAGCTGTGAGGCCCATCCAGAACCTTCCCCAGGCCTTTGTGGGCATCCTGTCCTGAGACCCCCCTTCTCGTGCTAGTGAGGAACTGTGGGAAAGCCACCCTTGCCAGGGCCTCCTTGGGGTCTGGCGCTCCTCAGAGGTCCTTACATTTGACTGCCATAAGGACCCGAGAACCAACTCCTCCCATCCTATTCTGCAGATAATTCTTTTTCTTTTCTTTCTTTCTTTCTTTCTTTCTTTTTTTTTTTTTTCAGATGGAGTCTTGCTCTATCACCGAGGCTGGAGTGCAATGGTGCAATCTCGGCTCACTACAATCTCCACCTCCTGGGTTTAAGTGATTCTCGTGCCTCAGCCTCCCTAAATAGCTGGGATTACAGGTGCATGCCACCACGCCCAGCTAATTTTTGTATTTTTAGTGGAGATGGGGTTTTGCCATGAAGGCTCCAAATCCCAAAGCAGTGGAGCGGGGACAGGGTGCCAGATCAGCTCAGCTCCAGAGGCCAGGCTCACCCTGCCAACCGGCTAGGCAGACTCAAGCCCATCCCAGCTCCTAGCTGGGCCACACTTCTTTTGCCCTTGGTTTCATCCTCTGAAAAGTGGGATAACAATGGCCTCCACTCTTCAGACAGCTTTCGTGATAGCTGATTGGGCGCATGGTAAGGGTGCAATGAAGGCCAGCTCGGCCCAGGGTATGCCTACAGGCGGGGAGGTGGCACCTTTCCGGCAGGACCTGGGGGAACTCACTGATCTCTGTTGGGGGCTTTCCTGAGCTGGTCGGCAGTGACCCTCCATGAGAAGTTGAAAAACCGCATGGCGTTCTCAAAATAGAGGTCCGGAACTGCGGTGTACTGGAAAAGAGGAAGTGGAGTCACAATCACAGTGTGCCCTCGGTGACAGGCATCTTCCAAGACAGGACGCCAAGTGCTGTCGTGGTTAAGAGGTTAATCTGCAGGCTGGGGACTGAATGCAGGGCTTGGGGCTGCAGGGTCAGCTCTTCTCTTGGCCTTTACCCTGGGGCACCAGATGAAATGACAGCATTGCAGGATGTCCCCACAGCGGTGCCTGGGCCCAGGCAAGAAATATCTCCCATGTTGTCCAATAGAACCTCCTGTGAGGACGGACATTCTATGCTCTATGGCTGTGCCATCCAGTAGGGCAGATGCTTAAGCATTTTTTTTTTTTTTTGAGACGGAGTCTTGCTCTGTTGCCCAGGCTGGAATGCAATGGAGTGATCTCGGCTCACTGCAACCTCCGCCTCCTGGGTTTAAGTGATTCTCGTGCCTCAGCCTCCCTGAGTAACTGGTATTACAGGCACCTGCCACCACGTCTGGCTAATTTTTGTATTTTTAGTAGAGATGGGGTTTTGCCACGTTGGCCAGGCTGGTTTCGAACTCCTGACCTCAGGTGATCCACCCACCTTGGCCTCCCAAAGTGCTGGGATTACAGGTGTGAGCCCCCACACTCGGCTACTAAGCATTTCAAATGTAGCGAGTGTGGCTTTTAAATTTAATTTAAACTAATTTAAGTTTTAATTAGTTAAATAGTCACCTGTGGCTAGTAGCTACCGTACTAGATCCAGTAAGTAAAGTGGAATCTATCTGAAATGTCAAGGGCATCACTGTACGCCCTTCTCACTACTTGGCCCAGTCTTCCAGCTTTTTTCTTTTTTTTTTTTGAGACAGGGTCTTGCTCTATCACCCACACGGGAGTGCAATGGTGCAATCACAGCTTGCTGCAGCCTTGACTTCTTGAGCACAAGTGTGCCCATCTCAACTTTCTAAGTAGCTGGGACTATAGGCACATGCCACCCTGCCCAGTTAACTTTTAATTTTTTTGTAGAGATGAGGTTTCACTATGTTGCCCGGGCTTGTCTTACACTCCTGGGCTCAAGCAATCCCCCTACCTCGGCCACCCAAAGTGTTGGCATTACAGGCATGAGCCACTTTGCCTGGCTCAGCTCTTGACAGGTGCAAAATTCTCTCTGGCTCTGGTAAAACACTGGAACCTCAGGGACAGCAGTGGATCGAGGGCTCTGTCTGGGATGCCTCCAGGGGCCCAAAGATCTTGCATCAGGACACCCTGGAGCATGTGAAATGACTCTCAAGGAAAAAGGCTGCAGAATGAGTCTCATGATCTCAGAAGGAGTTTGTATAGTCTTAGGTTCTAAATATAACCATGATGAGACGTTATTAGATTTTTAAATGCCTGAATTCAGGCTGCGTGCGGTGGCTCATGCCTGTAATCCCAGCACTTTGGGAGGCTGAGGCAGGTGGATCATTTGAGGTCAGGAGTTCGAGACCAGCCTGGCCAACATGGTGAACCCCGCCCCCCAACCGCTACTAAAAATACAAAAATTAGTCGGGTGGTAGTGGCACACGCCTGTAATCCCAGCTACTCGGAAGCTGAGGCAGGAGACTCGCGTGAACCTGGGAGGCAGAGGTTGCAGTGAGCTGAGATAGCACCACTACACTCCAGTCTGGGTGACAGAGTGAGACCCTGTCTCAAAAAAAAAAAAAAAAATTTTTTTTAAATGCCTGAATTCAAGTATTTCAATCACAAGAAGATATAAAACTTTATCATTTGAGGCAGAAGCACAACCCACTTAATGGAGTGATTTGCCAAAAGTTCTAACAAGCAGGGATGTATCAACTACCCCTGCTACCCAAACCAACTTAAAAATGCACATGGGTTTATGCTGCTTCTTTCCCATTAGCATCTCAAAGTCAAAATCAGAGGTCCGGGTTTCTGGGGAGGTGGGGGAGGACCATGGGGACAGGAGGTAACTGGGAGGCACGACCAGGGAGGGAGGAGGTGGTGTGAGGGCTTTCCACTTCATGTTCCACCCCTGATGTCTGAGGGCCACCAATTCTCTCTGCATCTTCTGGGATCTGTTTCCTCCATTATTTCCCACACATCAAATGGAGCTGACCATTTCCAGGGGCACACAGCACGTGTTCTGCACTGACTGGTGGGTGCTGCCTGATTGATGGTGGCTACAGGGAGGCAGGGCCTCCAGCTGACCCAGGAGCTGAATTAAGGAGCAGAAAAGGCTTCCTCATGCCTGACCCATCCTCAAACCCCACACCACATCATCCCTCTTTTTTTTTTTCGAGACAGGGGCTTGCTCTGCCGCCCACAATGGAGTGTAGTTGTGCGATCACAGCTTGCTGCAGCCTTGACTTCTTCAGCACAAGTGATCTTCCCATCTCAGCCTCCCAAGTGGCTGGGTCTATAGGCACTTGTGTTTTGACAACCATGCTGCCTCTAGCACCCCATCTGGACCCAGCCCCGCCTCAGCCCTCTCCCAAGGGGGCATTTGAGAATGCAAGGAGGCATGGCAGCAGGTACTCACATCATTGAACACTTTGTCCAGCTCCTTGGGGTCCATGATGAAGTTGGGGTAACCTATCATGTTGTAGATGGCATCCGCCTGCACAGGACAGACAGAGGAAGTGAGTGCCCGGCAACACCGGCCAGGCCAGCCTCGGCTCCTTGGGTGCTGGGCTCATAGTCTGGGCCAAGGGGTACCAGGGCCAGGCCCTGCCTGCCTTGGGCTTTCATGTCTTTTTCTGGAAAGGTTTTCCCCTTGTCAAACTTCTACTTATCCTTTAGGTCTCTGTTTAAATGTCACTTTCCCAAGGGAAGTCTTCCCTGACTCCTACCCCACGGAGGGTGCCAGATTCGTCCCGTCCCACGGGACGTGCTGCGTCTTCCTGCACCTTTCCCCCGTGCACTCAGTGCGGTTTGTCTTCTACAGACATCCATGTGATCATGTGCTTGAGACTGACCCCGAATCCTGCTAGGCCTAGACCACTCAGCCCATGAAAGCAAGACAGCATCCAGGCTGTGCTCCTGGATAGAACTGGCCTTTCCTTCCCTGACCCTCCGTCTGTGCTGGATGCCGCAGCACCCCCTTGCAGGGCCTGGCCAGCCTTACCTTTTCCTTGGCTGATTTTCGGGTTTCCTCATCCATCCACTTCAGGGTGCTCAGGCTTTCCTCAAACGCCTTCTTGATCTCCAGGATAATCTCGGTGGCCTGAGGAGACACACATCACAGCAGTAAGGTCTGGGAACTGGTCTCCTCTAAATGCAGTGGGCACCCCATGCAGGAGAATGATGCAGGGCCAGAGATTCAACTCAATTTTCAAAGCATCAGGCTGGGGTGAGAAGGGGAGCCACAGCTGTGCTTTCCAAACCATGCTCTTAACATGAAAACCTGCAAGGCAGGACTGGCCTTCTACACACAGGGCTCCATGCTCCAATCAGCTTAGGACAAGCTTCAGGAAAGTTGGAAAGTCTCTGCTGCGGGACTTTTCAGAGCCTTTAATGTGGTAATAGGTACTGCGATTCTTCCAGAGAGGGAAGAATACACAGCCTCTCCCAGACTTATTGGACCACAGCATTCCTTTCTGATGCAGAGAGCTTTAAAATCTAGAGTACTCATGTTCCGAGGCGCAGCTTCTGAAGTGCACGCTCAGGCTGGAGATGGACGGGTGCTCTCAAGGGTGACAATGTCAAGAGCAGACAAGCTCAGAAATGGAACGGTGAAGGTTCTAGAGAATGGGAAGGCAAAGCTGTGCAGCAACAAGAGCAGAGAGGCCAGCAGACCCCAACTCAGACCCCGCCCAGCTGCTCACAGGCTGGTCACTGCAATGGATTTGAATTGGAGTTGGCTCATTGGCTGCAGACAACATCGGCATAATGAATACTATTTGTCATCAGGATTGTAACAATAGAGTGACTGCTCCCATTGACTGAACCCTTATTTTATGCCAGTGCCCAGTGTGTGGCATCTCATTTAATCTCTCTCTGTGGGAGGCATGGCCCTGCCTCCACATTACAGATGATGTAAGAACTGCCCCAGGCCACCCGGCCAGTGGTGAAGCCGGGATCTGAGTTTAGGCCTGGCTGTTTCCACAGCACCCTGCCATGGTATTCCTCTGCCTGTCTAGAACAAACCTATCACCCACAGGATAAGAAAAATGTCACCCTCTGGGCCAAAGCTGCTCTGCCAACATTCTCTGTGGGTCCCTCACAGCCTTGGAGGTGGGGATGGCTGCCCCGGCCTGGCAGGCTACTGTGAGGCTCACGGGAGCTTGTGCAGATGGAGGGGCCGGATTGAGAGCTGCCGGCGTGAGACTCCCATCACCCAGGGCTCTGGGAGGTGGGGCCACTGCACTGAGGCTGCGGCCCCAGGACCCTCTGTCCCAGAGCTGGAAAGGCCCACGGTGGGCCAGAGTGTGGACTGGGCAGGTCTGCGCAGGGCCACAGAAAGTGTGACCTCACGGCCTGTGTCCACGGGGGAGCTTACGATGCTCTTGCTGTCCTCGGCGAAGGTCGCTTTGATGAACATGGGGCCCAACGCAAAGCCCAGGTTGTTTTCTGTGTCACTCACGCAGAACTTCCAGCGAGGAAGACAGGTCTGGAAAACACAAGTCGGGGTCGTACTGGGCCCCAGCCTTTCTGTACCCGGCTTCTTTCCTTCCCGAAGGTATCACCATGTGGGGCCCACGCTTCATTCTGGAAGTTCAGGGAGAGCTCTCCGACCCAGTAAAGTTATTTTAGTCGCCAGACCAAGAGGCACTGATACACCTCGTTGCCACCCCCTGCCATTTCCTGAATGCCAGGCTCTGTGCTAGGGCTTCACAAACGGTGTCCCATTGAGCCATTCAATGACCCTTGGGGCTTACGAGGAGTCATTTGACAGGTGGGGAAACACTCCGCATGGAGCAGCTGCTGGCCCAGGGTGCCCCCGCGAGTGACAAGTGTCGCTGGGACAAGAATTGAGATGTGCCTGACTCCACATCCCACGTTCCTACCTACCCCCTGCTCATTCTGCCTCTGGCAGAGACTGGGAGTCCCGAGGGCAAAGAGCCATGGGGAGTAACCGGTCTACCCCGAGCCACAGAAGAAGCTTCCCGGAGAGCCAGGGCTCCAATGCCATTGACGAGCTCCTTAAATGAGAACACGACAGCAACACTGCAGGAATTTTTTTTTTTAAAGGCAGGATCTCGTTCTGTCACCTAGGCTGGAGTGCAGTGGTATGATCACAGCTCACTGCAGCCACCACCACCCAGGCTCAGGTGATCTTTTTACCTTAGCCTCCCAAGTAGCTGGGACTATAGGTGCATGCCACCATGCCTGGATACTTCTTTTCTATTAAAAAAATTTTTTTTGTAGTGACATGGTCCCACTATGTTGCCAAGGCTGGTCTAGAACTCCTGGGCCCTGGGCTGAAGTGACCCTCCCAGAGTGCTGAGAGTACAGGTGTGAGTCACCACGCCCGGCTCACCGTGGGATTGCAACATCTTGATTCCTCCTTGGTCTTACGTACAAGCCCCACAGTCCACACGACATCTCTGTGCGAACCAGAGACAGGCATCTGTGGGCTGCAACCCCCTGGGCATGGCCAGGGACGCGTGCACAGCTAGTGTCAGCCCCAGCTGCTCCTCGGCCAGGCAGCCCTCCGAGGGCACTGTATATGACCATGTGTGGTGGCCCTTCTCACATAAATCCCAAGTGCTACAGAGGAAGCGATGTCCTCTTAACCCCAAAGAACAGGTGGTAACAACCACCCATGCTCAGGGCAGCTGGATTCATAATAGCCCTAACCTGACAATAGCCCAAATGCCTATCAACAGGCAGACGGATCAATAAAATGCGGTATTTTTATACCAGCCAACCAACCAACCAAAAACAAAACAGGGCCGGGTGCAGCGGCTCACACCTGTAATCCCAGCACTTTGGGTGGCCAAAGTGGGTGGATCACCCGAGGTCAGTGTAGCCTGGTCAACAAGGTGAAACCCCATCTTTACTAAAAATACAAGAATTAGCCAGGTGTGGTGGTGGGCACCTGTAACCCCAGCTACTTGAGAGGCTGAGGCATGAGAATCGCTTGAACCCTGGAGGTGGAGGTTGCAGTGAGCCCAGATTGCGCCACTGCACTCCAGCCCAGGCGAGAGAGTGAGACTCCATCTCAAAAGAAAACAAAACCAAAAACTCACTGAACTGTATACTTAAGGTACACTGCATATCTTATTGTATGTAAATTATGCCTTAGTTATAAAAATTTCTTCTAGGAAAGAAAGAAGGAAGGAAGGGCCACTCTTCTTGTCTCTAAGTTCGGCCACCCAAGTTCTTTTTAGCTTTCCCAACTACGTGTCCATTTCGATACCTGCCCTCAGCCTCTCCCTTCCTCCCGTCTGCCTTCCCTCGGTTGAGAAGCCCAAAGCTGGACACATGCTCTGTGTCTGGCTGAGGCCGACCACACAGGAAGTCAGGACTAGGGGACTCTAATTTGAGTCTCCACGGAGGCTCCAGGCTGTGAGAGCTGAATCATAGACAGACTCTTATGCATCGTCTTCTCAGGAGATTCTCTGGATAAACCCTCCCTTCACATGTGCTTTCATTCATTTACGCATCCAGTGTTCTCTGAACTCTCTGAGCAGTTCCCCTGCAACCTGACTGTGCGAGGTCTTTTTTTTTTAGACGGAGTTTAGCTCTTGTTGCCCAGGCTGGAGTGCAATGGCGCCATCTCGGCTCACCATAACCTCCACCTCCCGGATTCAAGCGATTCTCCTGCCTCAGCCTCTCGAGTAGCTGGGATTACAGGCATGCCCCACCATGCCCGGCTAATTTTGTATTTTTAGTAGAGATGGGATTTCTCCATATTGGTCAGGCTGGTCTCAAACTCCCAACCTCAGGTGATCCACCTGCCTTGGCCTCCCAAAGTGCTGGGATTACAGGCGTGAGCCACCATGCCCAGCCTGTGCTAGGTCTTTGGAAACTAGAGATGAATCAACAGTGAGCCTGCAGGCACTCCTGGGTTTCAACTGAAATGCCCAGAACATCCGGTGAGAGAGACATGTGATAGCACTATCCACAGCAGTAATCGCAGTGAAGTGAAGCAGTGGAGTGAGTGCTTACTGTGTGCCGGACCCTACCACATATACTGCTCACACTAACTATACGAGGCAGGTCTCTGCTTCTTTTTGCAGCTAAAAAACTGCAGAGGGCTGGGTATGGTGGCTCACGCCTGTAATCCCAGCACTTCAGGAGGCTGAGGCAGGTGGATCACAAGGTCAGGTGTTTGAGACCAGCCTGGCCAATATGGTGAAACCCTGTCTCTACTAAAAACACAAAAATTAGCCGGGCGTGGTGGTGTGCGCCTGTAGTCCCAGCTACTCGGGAGGCTGAGGCAGAATAATCCCTTGAACCGGGAGGTGGAGGTTGCAGTGACCTGAGATAGTCCCACTGCACTCCAGCCTTGGCGACAGAGTAAGAATCTATCTCAAAGACAAAACAAACAAAACAAAATGCAGCAGAGGGCTTCAATCACTTGGCCAAAGGGATCACCCAGGGAGTAAGTGCTTGAGGTGGATTTTTTTTTTTTTTTTTTGAGATGGAGTCTTGCTCAGTCTTCCAGGCTGGAGTGCAGTGGTGCAATCTCAACCTCTGTTTCCCGGGTTCAGGCGATTCTTCTGCTTCAGCCTCCCATGTAGCTGGGATTACAGGTGCGTGCCATCACACCTAGCTATTTTTTGTAGTTCTAGTAGAGATGGGCTTTCCACATGTTGGCCGGGGTGGTCTCAAACTCCTAACCTCAGGTGATCCACCCGCCTTGGGCTCCAAAAAGTGCTGGGATTACAGGTGTGAGTCACCACGCCCAGACGGAGGTGGAATTTGAACTCAAAAAGTCCGGCTCCAATGTCTTCCTTCAAAGAGGCCACACTCTCTGCCTACCAGTCACGAAGTCCCTAGAAGTACTACAGGATGATGAGAAAAATCTCCAAAACGAGCAAGGGTCAGATGGATCTGACCAGTCAGGAAGGCTGCAACTAGAGGTGATCTATGACTCAAGTCTGGGAAGATAAGGAGCAGCCAGGTAGCCTCCTCCACCCTGAGCTGGCTGCATTTTTTTAAACATTCTTCCTCACTGTAATGCAAGGACTCAGCAAGGGGTTCCTTCCTTCCTGCTGGAAGTCTTAAGTCACAAATGGGTGACAGCGATGAGAAACAGCCACGTGCAGCACTTGAGCAGTCAGAACAGACTTCACAGGGACCCCCCATGTCATCCTAGGCAGCCCTTGGGTGTGCAGGACAGGGATTTGTTACCCCTTTTTACAGATGGGAGATTGAGCCCCTGCCCCAATTAAGCAATTTGCCTAAGGTGTCATTAGAAGAAACATTTCAAATTTGGATCTTCTGACCCCAAATTCTGTGCTGTTTCCTCATAGCAGGCTCCCTCCCTGCCAGGATGAACAAATGCACATGCCACACTGCTTCCCAGGTTCTATGCTTTTTCCCAAATGGAGGCCATACAGAAAGGTCCTGTGAGGTGAGGTCAGGAATGATCTCCAACTGCAGATTAAAAAAACTGAGGCTCAGAGAGGTATAAGGACTACCCAAGGTCAAACAGCTAGGAGGTGGCTTTGAGTTGGGCTGAACGCAAGCAGGCCTGGGCCCAGATGCCGTCACAGTGGGGGAGTGGGGAGGGCTGGAGATTAAGAAAGAGGTGAGCAGCTGCCTTCACCCATCAGCCCTGGGGTATCCAGAGACCCCTGCTCAGAGCCTCCCAGCTCAGGGTTCCCACCTGCCCCTGCCTCTCCTGAGGCCTCCCTGTGCCCCACCTGCTCCAAGTGCCACATTCGAGCGAGCAGTGTCCTGTGCTTTGAACGTGGCCCAGGGAAGCTCATTCCATAACTGACTAATTATTTTTTTAAAGATGGGGTCTCTCTCTGTTGCCCAGGCTGGAGTGCGGTGGTGCAGTCAGTGATAGCTTGCTGCAGCCTTAAACTCCTGGGCTCAAGCAGTTCTCCCACTTCAGCCTTCAGAGTAGCTGGGACTACAGTACAGGCATGCACCACTGTGCCTGGCTCAGAACTTTTTTATCTTGCAAATCTGAAACTCTATACTCATTAAACAATAATTCCTCATCCCTCTTCCCCCATCTCAGCCCTTGGTGACCACAGGGAAGCTTGATCTTAACTTTTGGTTTCTGAAGAAGAGAGGCTGAGTGGTACAGAGCTCAGCGCTATGGAATCAGGTATGTCAGATCTGAGAGCCTCCTCTCCACTTGTAAGCACCTTTGAACAAGTCCCTTTCCCTCACTGAGCCTCGGTTTCCTCATCTGTAAAATGGACGATGCTAATTGTTGTAGGAACGTGGTTGAGATAATGCCTATAAAAGGTAGATATCCAATAATGATATTTTTGGTTATTATTATCATTATTTTAAGTGAGGAGCTGAAAGTGCCTCAAAGTTGTAAACATAAGATCTGGGATTGCATTCAAGCTTGCTGCTTTTTAAAAATAAATAAATAAATATTTTTAAAAATAGAGGCAGGGTCTTGCTATGTTTTCCAGGCTGGGCTCAAGTGATCCACCTGTTTCGGCCTCCCAAAGTGCTGAGATTACAGGCATGAGCCACTGTACCAGACCCTTGCTACTTTCTTTCTGGGTGACTAAGAAAGTCCCTTCACCTCCCTGAGCCTCAGTTTCCTAATCTGTAACCAGGAAAGGCAAGAGCTGATGCGGGTGTATGTTCTACACACAGAGCCATCTCTGGAACCATCATCCTGGGTCCTGATCAAACCTCTCTCTGGGAAGTCCCCCGGAAGGCCAAGTTCTGCCAGGAACAGAATCCAAGCTTTGGCTACGGTAGATGGGCCAGTCCAAGGTAGATGCAGGAGGAGCAGGAAGGTGATTCGGCCGGGCAGGGCAGCCAGCCCACTGTTCTTCCTTTTCCTCCGCAGGGCAGCGTGGCTCTTGTGGCCAAGGCCTGGTGGTGCCAAGGCCTGGTTAGAAATGGGGCTTGTTCTTAGCTACCCTCTTCCTCAATCCCATTCCTGTCAGAGGTAGGTTTGCATGGGGATGGGAGAGAGGACTGGCAGGATACATTCCAGGGCTCGAAGCAGGAGCCCACACTCTGCCATTCTCTGCCAATCCTCATCTGGATTGGATTCTGGGAAGGGCTGCAGGGGTGGGGTCCAGCTGGAGTCAGCTCTGCCGCTCTCTGAGGAGGACTGCTGGGGCCTTGCTAGCTGCTGTCCTGATTAGGGAAGTGTGGGGCGGGGGGGATCCCATAAGCGCCAAGGCAGGAGCAAAAGGCCTCAGCCTATTTCTGTATAAATAATGAAGAAGAAAGTAACTAGAAATATAACTGTAGTAATTAGTTATTCATATGTGATCTTAGTTATTCATATGTGATCTTAGTTATTCATAGATGATCTTAATTCTTTTACTAATGCCTCTCAGGTTGGAAGTGTGAACCTGGGGTGACACTGTGAAATGAATGACACTAAGGCAAGATGCTCTAAGCCCTCTGTCATGCCTGCATAAGGGCTGCTGGAGGGCGCCTCGGCTGTGCGGCAGCGCCAGCGCTGGGAAAGCACCCACTGTTTAGCCAGCTAAGGAAGGAGACGTCCAAAATGGCTGAGACGTCTCCTTCCCCGGAGGAGTTAGGAGAAAACTCCGCTTCTCCAAGCTCTTGCAGTAGGCCTGACGGCTGTCAGGTAAGCCCACAGACACTTAGGGGCTTAACTGTCTCTGTGTGATGCTGTGCTTCAGTGGTCACGTTCCATGTCTACTCTCATGTTCTGCTTCTGCACCTGGTTCCTTTTGTCTTAGAAAAGATAATCAGTAATAGTAATATAAATCTTAATGTTTTAGTTCTTTCTTGGTAAGTATGGAAAAGGTGCTGATGTATTATGCTCCTTACTCACTTCAGGTGCCAGAAATTCCTAGCCTCTACCTGAATGACACGTGATGTACTTGACCCTATCACTGCCACGCCCTATCCACCCTGCCCCCAGTCTCCAACCACCAAGACCACATACTACCTACCCTGTCCCCAGATCTGCAACTCAATAAAAGTGAGAGTGTCCTGGCATTCGGGGCCACTGCTGGTCTCTGTGATTTGGGTAGCAGTGGACCCCCGGGCCCAAACTCTCTTTTCTCTATCTCCAGGTCTTGTGTCTTTTATTTCCATAATTTCTCGTCTCAGCACCAGCCAGGAGGGGCTCACAGAACCCTGTAGGGCTGGACCCTATAGGGAGGGTATGCCAGATGAGCTTGGCATACCAGCCTCTACTGCTCTGTAGCTGGGCCCCTTCCAGCTTCTCTCTGGGGCCGGGGCTTGAGGTATCTCAACAGCACATATGAGAACGGGTCAGTTCCTATCACCTCCCTCAGCTGGTGTGGGCTCTCGGGGTACAGAGCCCAGCTCACCTGTCTCAGCATTCCTGTACTGGCACGCGGTGTCAGGAGTGCAATGAGTAACCATTAGTCGGCTGCATGAGTAAGAGGGTGATAGCCCCTTCCTTGGGGAGAAGGTGGAAGTGGCTGTGGAATTTTCCACTGGGGGCAGGTTCCCCTGTGGGAGGGCAGGGTCCCTGAAGCTTCTGGAAGAGTGGACCCTTGGGGTCATGGTGGGGCATTTAAAGGCAGGTAGAGCCCACCTGGCCTGCAGTTTCCCAGACTACAAACTGGGAGGAAACAATAACAGCAAATGGTCTTGTGGTGCTTCCACAAGCCAGACGCTATTCTGTGTTTTATGTTTCTGGGGAAGAAGTCATACTACTGGGGCTCCCCTGTGCAAAGTGGGGATAATAACAGTGCCCACTGCACAGGCATTGTGAGGATCACGTGTTGCTCAAGGTGAGCATTTATCATCACTACTGGCAACTACTTTTTGCTATAAATTGGCTAAGTGGCTAGGACTCTTCTTTACCCTTTCCTTGGCATAATCACCTCCTTCTGGAAGCTTCTGCCCGCCCCTAGCTGGCCGAGGTCCCTTCCCGTGTTCCCACAGACGCCTCGGCATAAAGTAGGCACTCAGCCCACATTCAGATGTGCACAGGGGCAGGCTCACCTTCTTGGTGCCATACATGACTTCCATGAACTTCTCATCGGCATCCTGAAAGCGCTGGTCGAGGAAGGAGCTGGTTTTCCGCACCAGGTTCCATATCATGTAGTTGTTGAGCAGGCTGCAGGGAGAGGAGGCCACATGGGCTCAGGGACACCTAGGCAGGGACCATCGAAGCCCTTCCTCCACTGGCTCCTAGGGGTCTCTCAAACTTGGCTTGTGACCCCAGGCCCCTTCTAGCTTGCCCAGGTTTGGCGGGTTACTGCTCCCTAAGCTCGTGGAATGTAAGCTCTTCAAGGGAAAAGCCTGGGTCTCCTACCATAGAAAATGCCTCAGTGTTTTTAATGCAATCACTTGTACACCACAGGTGGTCAATAAATGCTTGTGGCACAGGGCTGGGGTGGAGAGGTGACTACCATTTCTACAGCTTGGAGGTGCCACAGCCACAAGGCCAGAGAGGCTAAGAATAGGAGGGGCAGGAAAAGCAGCTCTGCCAGCCAGGTCAAGGTTTCCATGATGACAGCTCCCAATGCCCAGCCCCAGGGCACAGGGAACCTATCTGTGGCTGCTGCCACCGTTGCCAAGAAGTCACCTTAGCACTGTAATGAACATCTAACCTCCAATCAGAATCAACCAAAATGCGTGACAATGAGAAGGAGGAAGTGAAGAACTGTACTTTTACATGACGGAACACTATGCAACCATGGAAAATGATGTTTGCAAAGGTTTTGAGATGACATGGGGGAAAATGTTTACATTAAAGGTCAAGGGGAAGGCTGGGCACGGAGGCTCACCCCTGTAATCCCAGCACTTTGGGAGGCCGAGGATCACAAGGTCAAGAGTTCGAGACCAGCCTGACCAACATGGTGAAACCCTGTCTCTACTAAAAATACAAAAATTAGCCAGGTGTGGTGGCGCATGCCTGTAATCCCAGCTACTTGGGAGGCTGAGGCAGGAGAATCATTTGAACCCAGGAGGTGGAGGTTGCAGTGAGCTGAGATTATGCCACTGTACTCCAGTCTGGGTGACAGAGCGAGACTCCGTCTCAGAAAAAAAAGTCAAGGGAAAAGGAGACTAAACATTTAGTCATGATGATGGGAAAAAAGGACCACGTATTAGAAAACCCATCTCTCCTTCCCTCCTCTCTCCTGCCTCCCCCATGCTTTCTCTCGACCGATGCGTGCACACACACACACATACACACACACATAAGCACACACACATAAACCCACACATGCACACACACATGCCACAAGATCAACAGGAGTCATTTAAAAATTTTTCAGGGTCTGGTGGGTGGCTCATGCCTATAATATTAGCACTTTGAGAGGCCAAGGTGGGAGGGTTGCCTGAGCCCAGGAGTTTGAGACCAGCCTGGGCAACATAGGGAGACCCCATCTCACTAAAAAAAAATGTTTTTAACAAGTTTGGGTAGTTAGGAAAAAGATAAGTTAAATAAAATGAAATTGTTTCCTGTTTTTTTGGTAGTTTTCAATAACTTTAAAAATTCTAAGTATTGCCAGGCGTGGTTGCTTATGCCTATAATCCCAGCACTTTGGGAGGCTGAGGTGGGTGGATCACTTGAGGTTAGGAGTTTCGGATCAGCCTGGCCAACATGGTGAAACCCCATCTCTACTAAAAATACAAAAATGAGCCAGGTGTGGTGGCAGGCATCTGTAATCACAGCTGTTTGGGAGGCTGAGGCAGGAGAATCATTTGAACCTGGGAGGCGGAGGTTGCAGTGAGCCGAGATTGTGCAACTGCTCTCCAGCCTAGGTGACAGAGCAAGACTCCATCTCAAAAAAAAAAAAAAAAAAAAAAAGATAAGAAAATCTTAAGTATTAACTAAAATAACAGCCAACATTTACTGAGTGCCCTTATGTGCTAGGCACTGTATTAAGTCACCTCATATGGATTGTTTCACTTGATTCTCACAACACCCCTAAGAGGTAGGTGCTAGGTTTTTTTGCTTGTTTGAGACAGGGTTTTTACTCTGTCTCCCAATCTGGAGGGCAGTGGTATAATCACAGTTTACTGTGATTACTACTCCTGAGCTGAAGCAATCCTTCCACTTCAACCTCCCTCTCAAGTAGCTGGGATGACAGGCACGTGACACCATGCCTGGCTAATTTTTAAATTTTTTGTAGAGTCACCATCTCGCCATGTTGAGCAGGCTGGGCTTGAACTCTGGGACTCAAGCAATCCTCCTGCCTCAGTCTCCCAAAATCCTACAATTACAGGCATTCGTGCCTGGCCACAGGTGCTATTTGTATCCTATTTTATGGAGGAGGAGAATGAACTTAAGAAAGGATAAGAAATCTGCCCAAGGCTACAAAGCTGGTAGTTGGAAAGGAGCTGGGATTTGAACCTGCGCCCATAACCAGGATGTCCTGCTGCCTCTCATAAAAGCCTACCCCGGTCCCACTCTTCTGAGTCAGCTTGTCATCCCCACCCTTGCCCAGCCTACCCAAGAAAAGGACTGCCTGTGAGAGGTGTGCCCCAGGCCACTGAGGTCCCCTTACCATTTGTCGGTGTTGTTGATGAGCGTGGAGACCTGCTCAAGGTATTCTTTGTCATAGACCACAATAGGCTCGGATTCATTGATCTCCACAGGGTAGAAGATGGTGTTGAGAAAAGGCAACCAGTTGATGGCGGGTGCCAAGGTCTGCAAGGGAAAAGGACAATGTGACCCCGTGAGGCTGCTTCTCCTCACAGCCCAGGTCTCCAGGACGGGCTGCTACAGGAAGCAAAGGAAGAAGCTTGGGCTTGGCGCTGTCTGACAGCGCACTGGGCAGAGAGTCAAAGGGAGGCTGGCAGACTTTTGTCAGAGATGCTGTAGGGAGAATTCTAAGGAGTCCAACACCAACATTTAACTTGAAATGGAACTAGGATGGAATGAGAAGATGCAACAGCTGCCGCTACCATTCACCAAGCGTCTCCTGTGTGCCAGGAGCCTCAGCAAATGATTCATGCATGTTATTCCAATTGGTCCTTGGGAGATCCAAAGCAGTAGGTACTATTATCTCTGCTTTATCCCTGAAGAGACTGAGCTTCAGACAGGCCTGAAACAGTTGAGCATGCAGAATCTGCAGCCAAACTGCCTGGGCTCATATTCTAGCTCTTACTTGCTAGCTGTGTAACCCTGGGTAAGTGAATGAACCCTTCTGGGCCTCAGTGTCTTGTCTGAAAGATGGGAATCACCATAACAGAATCCACTTCACTGGCTTATTTGTGAGGACTGAACGAGCTTAAGCCGTCTGTTCTATTCGACATTGGGTTCTGTCATCTCAGTGAGCTTCTACATGATTGGTAAATTCAGGATGACAGCAGCATGACGTGTGAGCTGTGTTGGTCCAAAGGTGATGTTTCTCAGGCATGGGATCAGTGTTAAGCGTGTCGCTCACCTAAAGAGACCACCAGGCAGGCCTCATGTGGGCAACGAGGCAGTTCTATTCGGCGCTTGGGTGCAAGCGGGCCAAGTCCAAGAAGGGAGTTAGGCGAGGGGAGTAGGAAAGGGTCTGGTTATGTAGGTTGGGGCAAATGGTCAGTTAAAGGTGGTAATCTATTTTAGGGAGGGGAAGGGCATCACAGGATGCATCGTCACAAGGGTAGGGGTTATCTATTACAAATAGGCATGGTCCTAAGGGTGGGGGTTATCGGTTCCAACTAGAGGGGAGGGTGCAATAAATTACGTAGTTACAGAGGTGGGGGTTTTGAGAAACCTAATGGCTAGGGGGGGAAATTTCACAAGGCTGAGCAGGAACAATGGTCAAATGTTGCAGGGGGAGAGCAATCAGTTGAGGCAGGAGGTAGTTGTTTCACTTCTCTTTATGGCCATCCAGTTACTCTAGACTTTCTGGGTCCTGGAGACCAGCTGGAGGTGTACGAGCAAGTCACCAAGGCTATAATGGCCAGGCTTGGACTTGGAGGCCTGACAGTTGGGAAGGGTCGAATGTTAACCTTCAGCAAGAAAGGAAAAGCCCTCAGCTCAGCCAACGCACACAGAATGCTGGCCAGGTCTACTTGGTTTTTTTTGAGACAGAGTCTCACTCTGTCACCCAGGCTAGAGTGCGGTGGTGCCATCTCAGCCCACTGTAACCTCCGCCTCCGGGGTTCAAGTGATTCTCCTCTTTCAGCCCCCCGAGTAGCTGGGATTACAACAGGTGCCCACCATCATGCTTGGTTAATTTTTTATTTTTAGTAGAGATGGGGTTTTGCCATGTTGGCCAGGTTGGTTTCAAACTCCTGACCTCAAGTGATCTGCCTGCCTCAGCCTCCCAAAGTGCTGGGATTATAGGCATGAGCCACCGTGCCCAGCCTGGTCAGCTCTATTTTAAGATGACTGAAAACCCCTTGAGCCTGGGGTTTTCTCTCCTCAGACAGGCTCTGCAACTCTCAGCTTCCAGCAGGTTGTACTTTCTCCAGGACGCCAAAGACACCTGCTCAGAGCTCCCTGTCTTATCTGCAGGGTCTGTGTCCACAGCTAGCACTTCCCAGCTGGCACGTTCCCCATGGCAGTCTCTGGCCGTGCTGAGGTACTCCTCAAGGTTCCAATTGTTTTGTTACAATTCTGATTACAAAGTTGCACAACTTAAAAAAAAATTGTAGTAC
This sequence comes from Cacajao melanocephalus, assembly GCA_963573385.1. Classification (NCBI taxonomy): domain Eukaryota; kingdom Metazoa; phylum Chordata; class Mammalia; order Primates; family Pitheciidae; genus Cacajao; species Cacajao melanocephalus. The sequence continues at coordinate 59,251 of CAUYLG010035280.1, forward strand.
ACTTTGGGAGACCGAGGCCAGTGGATCACCTGAGGTGAGGAGTTCGAGACCAGCTTAAACAACATGGTGAAACCCTGTCTCTACCAAAAATACAAAAATTAGCCAGGTATGGTGGTACACACCTGTAGTCCCAGCTACTTGGAAGGCTGAGGCAGGAGAATCTCTTGAACCTGGAAGGCAGAGGTTGCAGTGAGCCAAGATTGCACCACTGCACTCCAGCCTGGGCAACAGAGCGAACCTCTGTCTCAAAAAAAAAAAAGAAAAAAAATTAGCTGGGCCTGGTGGTATACGCCTGTAGTCCCAGCTACTTGGGAGGCTGAGGCAGGAGAATCACCTATACCGGGGAGGTGGAGGTTGCAGTGAGCCAAGATCAAGCCACTGCACTCCAGCCTGGGCAACAGAGTGAGATTCTGTCTCAAAAAATATATATATACTGTGGTAAAATACATATAACAAAAAATTCACCATCTTCACCATGTTTAAGAGCACAGTGGAAGGCCAAGCACAGTGGCTCATCCCTGTAATCCCAGCAGTTTGGGAGACTGAGACGGGCAGATCACTTGACCCCAGGAGTTCAAGACCAACCTGGGCAACATGGCAAGACCCCATCTTTACAAGAAAAATTTAAAAATTAGCTAGGCATGGCGGCCCAAGCCTGTAGTCCCAGGTGGGAGAACTGCTTGAGCCCAGAAGATCGAGGCTGCAGTGAACCGAAATCATACCATGACACTTCAGCCTGGCTGACAGAGTGAAACCCTGACTCAGAAAAACCACAGCATCGTTCAGGGGCATTCGGTTCATTCACACTGTTGCACTATCATCACTACCACTATCCATTCACAGATTTCTTTTTTTTATTATTTATTTATTTTTGAGAGAGAGTCTCACTCTGTCACTTAGGCTGGAGTGCAGAGATGATGATCGTAGCTCACTGCAACCTCCGCCTCCTGGGTTCAAGCGATTCTCCTATCTCAGCCTCCTGAATAGCTGAAACTACAGGCACACACCACCACCCTTGGCTAATTTTTTTTTTTTTTTTTTTAATTTTTAGTAGAGACAGGGTGTCACCATATTGGTCAGGCTAGTCTCGAACTCCTGAGCTCTGGTGATCCACCCGCCTTGGCCTCCCAAATTGAGGGAATTATAGGCGTGAGCCACCATGCCTGGCCCCACAGATTTCATCTTGCAAATGTGAGACTTTACCCATGAGGGAATACCTTCCCACTGGCCCCAACTCCCGCCCCTTCAAATGACCATTCTACTTTCTGTCTCTGTGAACTTGACTACTCTAGGTACCTCAAATAAGTAGAATCAGACAGTATTTGTCCTTTTGTGCTTGGCTTATTTTGCTTAGCACAATATCTTCAAGTAAAGCTGTGTAACTTTTGTTCTGCTCCCGTTCTATCTCCCCCACACGTACTGTTATTTTTAGTGTGCGATTTTGCAGAACGCAAGGTTTTTTGGGATTACATATACTGCCACAGCAAAAATGCCTGCACATGTCAATCACTTAGATGGGTATGTCTGGTATCTAGCAAGCAATCCATCAACGCTGGCCATTACAATCTTTGTACAGTAAAAATGCCTGTACGTGTCAATGACTTAGATGGGTATGTCTGGTATTTAGCAAGCAATCCATCAACGCTGGCCATTACAACCTTTGCTCAAGTTCTCCCATATGTGTTCCTGGGCCTGTCCAATTCCAAATTCTCTTTTGTTTTCTTGAAAAAGGACAAAATGCAAGACAAAGCAGGTGAGAGATGCACAGTATATGGCATGGCTTTCATATGGAAAAATCGATCAATAAAGTAAAATCGATCTGCGATGCAAGACCAATCTATAGCCTGTTGATAAATACCAATGACACCCTCTGTGAAAGAGGGGTAGCTGTAAACCCCCGCTTAAGAGATGCTGAATTTGCAGATGGGGTGAGGTGACTTTCCTGAGGTCACATAGTTAACTAGCCACTGTGGAGGTCTAAAACCCAGGTTTACTCAACTCTTTGGGTTTAAAAGGGCAACTCAGCTGCTGGGGAACAAGGACCTCAAAAGACAGGTGAATTTGTAAGGAGGGCAAGTCCTGAAGGCAGTGGCATGTGGTAAACAGTGAACGACTGTGCTGGGCACAGTGGCTCATGCCTGTAATCCCAGCACTTTGGGAGGCCAAGGCAGGAGAATCACCTGAGGCCAGGAGTTCAAGACCAGCCTGGCCAACATGGCGAAACCCCATCTCTACCAAAAATAAAAAAAAAATCAGCCAGGTGTGGTGATGCATGCCTGTAATCCCAGCTACTTGGGAGGCTGAGGCATGAGAAACACTTAAGCCTGGGAGTTGGAGGTTGCAGTGAGCCAAGATCATGCCATTGCACTCTAACTTGGGCAATGGGGTGAAGCTCTGTCTCAAAGCAAAAACAAAAACAAAACAGTTAACAACTGGCTCTCAGTTTCTGGGTAACTCTTCCCACCATGACTGATGGCAAAATAACTGCGGAGCTGGGAAGAGATGTGCACGGCGGTCTCGGGGGCCAGGGGGCTCTAATGTACCCTTGCCTGCGTGGCAGCTAGATGAGCTGGGTAGAGCCTGGGCTAAGAATGAGCAGCCCTGGATCAGCGTCCCCAGGAGGAACCTGCTCTGGATCTCCAGCATTCTTCTGTTCTGTCTCTAAAATGGGGACAACAGCCTCCCCTCCCAGAGCTGATGGCTCTGTGTCTCTTGTACCCGCTTGCCCAATAACCCTGAGTTTCCTTTCTCCCTACCTTGTCCTCTCCGCCCTCCTCCTGGCAGAAGGCCCTCAGGCAGGTAACCTCTGAGGCTAATCTTTAACATTTCTGTGACTACCAAGATTGAAGCTGTGCTTATGAGATCTTCAAATAGGGTTCAACCATTAGAGCCACCTGACTGCATGACTGCATGACCTTGGAAAAATCGACAAGTTTACAAAATGTCGGTGTCTGCACAGTGAACGAGAGCTTCATAAACTGCAGGCAACTGGAACTCTCTGATCAAGGTACAGATATAAGACAGTGAGAAATCTCTGTGTACGCAACACAACCCTGTCCCTTTAGGAAAAGCAGGTGTTCTGTGCAGGGGAAGTTCCCATGACTCTGAGATAAGATTGTTGAATACCAGGATTTTCACATTTTCCATCCTGGCTGCTTTGGTGACTCCTGTCTTAAACACATGTGCTGAGCTCCATCTCCATGGAGATGGCTGTTTTACCGACTAGGATGTTCCACTTGTGACTCACACCCTCTGGGGCACACTGATGAGCTCCATTTTCCACACCTGCAGCCAAGGCATCCTGTGGGTCACAAATGAACCAATTCTAGTAGATTTGAAAGTGGGAGAGAAGAATGCTTCTGAGCTTCATCTCAGCTGGAGAAATGGGGTAGAAAATGGGGCTCAGGCCCAAACAGCCTTTGGTGTAGGGTCCTAGAAAGGAAGGGGAAGGTCCTCAGGCCCCCAGAAGTAATGGAAGAGTGTCTGAGTTCAGACTCTGCTGGGGACTAGCCTGGAACCATTCTGTACCTCAGCAGGGCTAGCCTAGAAGCATACTGTGAAGCCTGGAGTGCCTTTCTCTGAGTTTCCTGGAGTATGGGAAGAAAACCCCATTTCCAGACACCAGGGAACAAGACATTCTCTGTCCCAGAGTAGAATGAATCAAACGATTTAGTGCTGGGGAATCTGGATGACATGCTAATAACAAAGGAATAATAACAATAATGATGAATCAAATATGTTATGCTTGTATTCTGTTATGCATATCAGTCTACTGAACAAAATCTCATCCTTTGCCTCAACTTATTCTCCTGCAACTCTGGCAGGCCAGACAAGAGATTATTACTTAGAACACAGGCTTTAGGGGGCCAGGATTTCTTTATTTTTTAATTTTTTAATTTTTTTTGAGATGGAGTCTCACTCTGTCACCCAGGCTGGAGTGCAGTGGTGCAATCTCAGCTCACTGCAACCTCTGCCTCCCAGGTTCAAGCAATTCTCCTGCCTCAGCCTCCTGAGTAGCTGGGACTACAGGTGCGTACCACCACACCCAGCAAATGTTTGTATTTTTAGTAGAGATGGGGTTTTACCATGTTGGTCAGGCTGGTCTCGAACTCCTGACCTCAGGTGATCCACCTGTCTTAGCCTGCCAAAGTGCTGGGATTATAGGTATGAGCCACTGCACCCGGCCAGGACTTCTTTAAATGTCAGATGTAACTTTTAAAATATGCATATTTGCTCATTTATTCTAGGAAACAGTCCATGATTTTCGATCTGTCCTCAAAGGACTCTGTGACTTGAAGTTAAGAACCACAGCCCCTTGTGAGGCCAAGAGCTATGTCTCATTTGTGTTCTGGCACACAGCAAGGGTGAGTGAATGAGCCAAGCCCATTTCACAAGGAAGGAAGCCAAATTCACATTAGAATTTAATCAGAAATATCTGTAAAAACATAAGAGAATCCCTATATTTCCTAAAGATCTTAACTGAACCTTGGGTACTTAGAACACAGAGGCTGTTTGGCCAGGTGTGGTGGCTCATGACTATAATCCCAGCACTTATAGTTCCAAGGGGCTTATAGTCCTTCTGACCCTAAGCCCAGGCTTGTGCTGCTGCATCTGCTAAACTCCTCCCACATTGGCAGCTGTTCAGCTGGGAGGGAGGAAAGGCCTTTCTTTCCTTGCTTGGAAGATGGGAGCAGAAGCAACGGTGATAGGACACCTGGGGGAACCTGGTGGCCATGCTGGGCTGATGTGCTCAAGCCTCTTGCGACTTCTCCACTACTCCTGGCACAGACAGTTGGCATCGTGGCCACGGTAGGGGACTGAGGCACTGTGGGGGCCCCTCAGGCTGAGAACTGGGCTGGAGCAAAGCAAATTATAATGCACAAACAACATCACCCTCAACCTCCTGGCCTCAGAGCAGGAAAACAGTGCCAGATGGTATCCAACAGCAGCTGCCGAGCTCCATCCCTGCCCGCTCCGCACCATTCAGCCTTAGACTAGTTTCTGTGGAAGCTGAAGGGTAGTCGGCACCAGCCGGAGGCCAGGCTCCCCGACCCTGATCCCAGGCCCTTGCAATGGTCTGTATCTCTGCCTGGGACACTCAGTTCACCTGGAAATGCTCACCCGTCATTACACTCACCTTCTCTGACTTCTCCCCACCTCTGGCTCCCAGGGCCCGCTGCTTTTGCCCAAGGCACTCAAATGAGACAGGGTTGTTTCTAGCTGGTGTCCCCCACTGGCCTGGGAAGCACATAAAGTGCAAGGTCCCAAGGTGACCCATATATACCTGTCAGATAGAGGAGGAAAAAGGGCAGGGACCTAGTGTTCTTTCTGAAAGTAGAAGGAATGGGCGGGTAGAATTCGGCTGGTCAGAAATAAGGAAGAAGGAATAAGACACTCTAGGGGAGCCCCAGTGTACAGGTGACACCCCTCCCTGGCAGGGAAGCAAGGCCTAGCCAAGCATTCCTGGGTGATGTCAGGAAAAGAGAAAATCAGTGTGGTCACTCTGCTGATCCCCCTGCAATACCAGCTGATAGTCTGGAAAGAAGGAACCAGCAGGCTATCTCCTCCCGACCCTCAAGGACCAAGCAGCCGTCAGAGGGCAGCCTTTGGCAGAGGCTGAGCCCCTGGGCATCAGGCTTCTCCGATGGGTGACAGACTGCATCGCAGATCTAACGCTCTGTTGCACAGTGAGCCAATCTGAGTCAAATGTCCAGCTCCTCTACCACTTAGGAGCCTCCAGACCTTGATCTAGCTCAGAAAAGGGAAACGTAATGACAGAATCTACACCCCAGGTTCGAAGTGCTTGGTGCTGGAGAGACTGGAAAGGAACAGTCAATATGAGCTGGTGTGGTCATGATCCCAAGTCTCGAAGTAAACACTATTAATTACAGAGAAGCAGCCTGGTGTTGGCCAGGCGCTTATTTTGGAGTCACTTATTAGCTGTGTGCCCTTCAGCAGGTAACCTGACCTCTCTGAGCATCGGTTTTTCCACCTGTGGACTGGGCATAATCACCATCCTTCCTTTGTCACGTGGTTTCAAGGACTACATGAAATGAGTATAAAAGCCCCCAGCCCAGGGCCCTGTCTGAAGCATGGTGGCCATCCCAGCCTCCCTAGCAGCTGGTGCTCAAGTTACCTGCAGCTCGGCCGCTGTCACTTTGTGGTAGATGAGCTCCTCGTCTCGGCGCTTCTCCTGTGGGATGGTGATGTTGGCCAGCGCTGTCTCGAAGTCCAGGAGCTGCTGCATCTGGGGCCGGATGGCATCCTCATCCCCCCCGCCCAGCAGCTTCCCCAGCTGGACCATGTAGTTCAGGTATCCAGTCAGCACCTGCAGGGCCCACACCCCAAATTGTCAGTGGCTGCCCCCCCCATCCACTGGACAAGGGTTAAGCAGGGCTTGGCCAGCCGAGTCCAGCACAGGGAGCCAGGGGGCTGCACAGTGCCCTCAAGACACCTGTGGGGCCAGCTGTGGTGGCTCACGCCTGTAATCCCAGCACTTTGGGAGGCCGAGGCGGGTGGATCGTCTGAGGTCAGGAGTTCGAGACCAGCCTGGACAACATGGCGAAACCTTGTCTCTACTAAAAATACAAAAATTAGCTGGGCGTGATGGCAGATGCCTGTAATCCCAGCTACTTGGGAGGCTGAGGGAAGATAATTGCTTGAACCCAGGAGGAGGAGGTTGCAGCGAGCTGAGATTGTGCCATTGCACTCCAGCCTGGGCAATAGAGCAAGACTTTGTCTCAAAAAAAAAAAAAAAAAAAAAGACACCTGTGGGAGACAGTGTTGAGAACAGTCTTGGGGCCACGTCTCTCCACTGGTTCCCTACAGTTCCCAGAAGAAAGCTCAAAGTCTCGGCTGGTTCCACAGGTCCCCATATGGGCTGGTGCCTGTCTTCCAGTGCTTGTGTGGGGCTGTCTTTCCATTCTTAGAATGTACCTTTTCTGACCATCCTTTACCGCTGTGTTCCAGGATCTGAATTAGGTCC
>CAUYLG010035282.1:0-20556 GCA_963573385.1 Cacajao melanocephalus
AGACCATAGAGCTATTTGGCTGTGAATGTGAGCTATTTTTCAAGAAAAGGGAAGAGTGACTCCAAAAATGGTTCAGAGATGTTCAGAACTACCTCTTTGGTTTCAAAGGATGGGGCCATTGCCTCAGTTTAAACAGACCACGTGGTCTTTGTCAGAGGCCTTGGAGGTGGGATCACCGAGAGTCTTGGCAGAGGAGCTGCTTCGTCCTTGAGGCTAGAGCCTCCTGGAACCTTTGAGGTGTGACCCTCTGCTCAGCAGAGCTGCTGCAGTGGGACTGCTGCCCCAGTGGGTCCTGGAAGTTAGGACCAGTGTTTCAGTGGGTTCTGAAGGTGAGACCACCATCTCTGTGAATCTAGAAGGCAAGGTGTTAGGCAAAGAGGATTATTCTTGAGCCTTAAAATCTAAGAGAATTTACCTTGCTAGGTTTTAGACTTGTTTGGGACTTGTCACCCTTTCTTCTTTCTTATGTCTTTTAGAATTGGAATGTCTATCTTATGCCTGTCTCACCGCTGTATTTTGGAGGCACATAACTAGTCTGGTTTCACATGTTCATAGTTAGGAATTTTGCCTCAGGATGACCCACACCTTGAGTCTTATCTATATCTGATTTAGATGATATTTGGATGAGACTTTGGAGTTTAGAGTCTTAAGAGTAAGACCCTTTTAACTATTTACCAGAGTACAGTTCAATAGTATTAAGATATTTACATTGTTGTACAGCCAATCCCCAGAACTTTTTCATCTTGTGAAACTGAAATTCTGTACCCTTTAAACAACCCCCTGTTCCCTGTTTCCCCCCAGCCCCTGGCAACTACCATTCTACTTTTGGTTTCTGTGAATTTGACTACCTCATATAAGTGGAATCATACAGTATTTGTCTTTTTGTAACTGGCTTATTTGACTTAGCATAATATGCTCAAGGTTCATCCTTGTTGTACCATGTGATGTGATCTCCTTCCTATTGAAGGCTGAATAATATTCTGTTATATGTGTATACCACATTTTGTTTAATAAGGCATCCCTCAATGATTACTTGGGTTGCTTCCCACTTGGCTATCGTGAATAATGCCGCAATGACTATGGATGTACGAAGTATCCCTGATTTCAGTTACTCGGGGTACGTACTGAGAAGTGGAATTCTGTATCATGTGGTAGGTATATCTAGTGTTACTTTTTTGATGAGCCACCATAGTGTGTTCCACAGTGGCTGCACCATTTTACGTTGCCACCAACAGTGCACAAGGTTTCCGGTTTTTCCAGATCTTTGTCAACTTTTGTTATTTTCTATTTTTTTGATAGTAGCCATCTTAATGGCGGTAAGATAGTATTTCATTATGTGTGTTTTTTGTTTTTGTTTTTGAGATGGAGTCTTGCTCTGTCACCTAGGCAGTGGTACAATTGCAGCTCACTGCAGCCTCAAACTCCTGGTGTCAGGGGATCCTCTTGCCTCAGTTTCTTACATAGGTGGGACTACAGCTGTGTACCAGCACACCTGGCTAAATATATATATATAATATATATAATATATATAAATAATATATATAAAATATAATATATATAATATATATATATATATATAATTTTTTTTGTAGAGATAAGGTCTTGCTGTCATGCCCAGGCTGGACTCAAACACTTGGCTTCAAGCAGTCTTTTTGTCCCAGCCTCCCAAAGTGCTGGGATTATGGACATAGGTTACCTTGCCTGGCCTCACTGTGGTTTTGATTTATATTTTCCTGATGATTAGGGTGTTGAGCATCTTTTTATGTGCTTGTCGGCTACTTTATTATTTGGAGAAATGTCTATTCGTGTCCTTGTCTTATTTTTTTTAATTGGGTTGTTTAGTTTTTGTTGTTGAGTTGTAGGAGTTTTTTTTATTTATTCAGAACATTAAATGCTTATCAGAGATATGATTTGTAAAATTTTCCCTGATTTTTTAGTTTGCCTCTTCACTCTGTTACTTGTGTTCTTTGATTCACGGAAGTTTTTAATTTTGATGTAGTCCAGTTTATCTATTTTTACTTTTGTTGCCTGGGTTTTTAGTATGGTATCTAAAGAGTTGTTGCCAAGTCCAATGCCATGAAGCTTTCTACTTTTGTTTTTGTCTAAGAGTTTTAGAGTTTTAGCTCTTAGGTTTAGGTCTTTGATTCGTTTTGAGTTACTTTTTGTATACGGTATGAGATCAAGATCCAATTTTATTCTTCTGCATGTGGATATCCAGTATGTTAAAAAGACTATCTTTCTCCATTGAATGGTCTTGGTGCTTTTGCCAGAAATCATTTGACCATGTATGCAAGAGTTATTTCTCTCTGTTCCATTGGTCTGTATGTTTTATTGCCACTGTTTTGATTACTGTGCTTTTGTAATAAGTTTTGAAATCAGAAAGTGTTGAGACTTCCAAAAATTTGTTCTTTTTCAAGATGGTTTTTGATTGATTGTTTTCCAGATTTTTGGATTTAAAAGAATCCCTTTAAATTCCAAATGACTTTTAGGATGGCGTTTTCTATATTTCTGCAAATATAAATAGCCACTGGGATTTTGATAGGGATTGCAATAAATCTGTAGACTGCTTTGGGTAGAACTGATGTATGTCTTAGTCCATTTTGTGCTACAACAAACACTGAGCAATTTATAAAGAAGAGAAATTTACTTCTAACAGTTCTAGAGGCTGGGAAGCTCAAGATCCAGTTGCTGAGATCTGGTGAGGGCCTTCTTGCTGTGTGCTCACCTGTCACCCAGGCTGGAGTGCTGTGGTGCGATCTCAGCTCACTGCAACCTCTGCCTCCTGGGTTCAAGTGATTCTCCTGCCTCAGTATCCTGAGCAGCTGGGATTACAGGTGTGCACCACCACGGCCGGCTAATTTTTTTTATCTTTTTTTTGTAGAGACGGGTTTCACCATGTTGGCCAGGCTGGTCTCGAACTCCTGATTTCATGATCTGCCCATCTCGGCCTCCCAAAGTGTTGGGATTACAGGCGTGAGCCACCACGGCTGGCCATTTCTACTCTTAAATGCTTTAAAAAAAACTTTTTTAACCTAATATTTAAACCACTTGGGATTTGTTTTAGTTTATGGTAAAAACTAAAACATTATCTCACATTTTTTTTCAAATAGCAGAATAATTATGCCAGCACCATATATCAACTAATACTTCCTTCAGGGCCTTTTACTGGGTTACCTGTTCTGTCTCACTCGTCTGTTGATACAGCAACAGAACTCATCTAGATATGAACTAGATAGACAACTCATCTGTCCTGTTGCTGTATCAACGGACGATTGATACAGCATGAGAATCATAAGGAGGAACAGCTCTGTGTTCCTCCTTAGAATGGGTGCGGCTAGAGTCCAGTCTTGGTCATGGTGATGCACTTAGCATTTTAGAGCAGACTAATTGTCAAGCCTTTTGACCTCTTTCTTTGTTCTTCATGTTTTTAAATGTTCGGCCTTTTTACTTTCCATGTTTGTTATCTGAAAAGCTAATGACTGCCTTTTGTAAATGCATTCAGTTCCTCAGAGTCAGCTACATTCACCTTATTATTTCTATTACACACAATAATTATGTTAATCTTAAGGTTGGTTGGTCTTATAGCAACTTAAGCCTTCTCAGTATAGTTCTCATTCTTTCTTCCGCTAGATATGCGTCGCTTTGGTCCTATGCCCCTTGTTTCCTTGGGCTGGAAGACGGTTAAACAACCAGTATATGTAAGTACTTGGATGAAGGGGCTCAGAAAGGGGTTTTTGATGAATTCAGATTTGGGTGTCAGGTTTCCGGTTTTGTCCTAATTTAGTGATTCTGTCATTTTCTTTGTCAACTTGTGTCACTAGCTGCTTCTCAGTTTATTTAAGAGGTACATGCCTTCTCTGTGTCTTCACTTGTTGGTTCATTTAAGAAAAATTTATTGAACCCATAATGTGCTAGACACACCATACATGTCACATGTCACTAAGGAAATAAAGATATTAATTAGGTAGACAAATTGCTGTTCTCAAATTGCTTTCAGTCTGAGGCAGATAAATAAAGCAGTTATCATACAACGTGATGAGTGCTATGATAAGGAGAGGGTTTTATGTAATTACATCAGAAGGGTGCCGAATCTAGACTTGGGTCTCTCAGAAAGAAGGGCATTTAGGGTAAAACCTTAAAGATGACTGAAGGTAAGTGATGAAGGGAGTTGGGGAAGAGTATTGCATCCACAGGGAACAGTAGGTACAGGGGCCCAGAGGTGAAAGGGCATGTCGGATTCCATGTTCGGTTGAACCAAGTTTTCTCAGTCGTGGCAGTGTGGACATTTTGAGCCAGATAATTCTTCGTTATGGGGGCTGTTGAAGGATGTTTGGCAGCATTCCTGGCCTCTAGCCACTCGATGCCATTCATACCACCCTCCAGTTGTGAAATTTGAACCTTGGGCAAAGGGCGATCGGATTGCAGTGAGATTTGAATGGCAGGATAGGAAGTGGAGGCAACAGTTAGGTAACGGTTTGGAGAAGTTTGTAAAAGGAAGCAAAGGAAAGGGGTAAAAAGGAGCAAAGCAAAGGGGTAAAGAGAAGGCTGTGAAACACGAATGTCTTGTCAAGGGAGGTACCACCTGGATTTGGAAGATTGTACATCTTGTTTATAAATTGCTAAGAATGGTCCAGGAAAGAGATAAGAGTGGATGACTCAGGAGATGAGGGCACCAGAAAAGGAGCAGAGTCCTTTAGGAAGTGAGAGGAGTTGGATACAGAGTGCAAATGGGGGTTTGACCTTTGCAAAAGACAAAAATTTCTTCAATTTTAATAAGAAAAAGAATTCAAGGATATATGCAGATGCAGGTAGGTTTGGATGTGAGAATTGAAGGGAGTATCTTTTCCTGTTGCAATTTGAGGTTAGCTAAAAGGCAGGATGGAGTGGGTCAAAAAAAGTGTGTGGAAAATTTGAGGACGGAGAAGATACAAAGTTTCCCCTGGGAGAATAGGAAAGAGCTTTTCCTAGGAGAACATGTGGGATTGCCAAGCAGAACGGAGTGTTCCATTTGAAATTACTGAGAAAAACTATAAGGTGAAGTCAATTCGCTCAATTACATTTCTTCTATAGTTTTGTCCTTCTGGGGTTTCAGGCTCAGAGAAGGCAGATGTTTGGGTTAACAAGAGTAAGAGTTTTGCCTGGCAAATTTAGTGGTTACGGGCCTGGGAGACAAGGTTTTGCTGAGGATATTTGCATAGGAATAACTAATGCTGAGCCATGAAAGCTAAGCTGGGAGGGATGCAGGCTTCAGTGTATCTTTCTCTGAGCAAGGGCACTTGAACTAGTCTTCCAGCTGCACTTAATGGAACACAAAGTGTTTCAGAACAGCTGAAGAGGAAACCTACTGTGTAGAATTAGTTTACCCATGATACCAGTTTTGTTAGTCATCGTAAAAATTCAAGTTGTTCTTGGCATAACATGTATTGTATGTCCTGTAATGATCCTTACAAATCCTTTTGGAATTTGAAGAAATCTACTTTAAAACCTTTGTCTGATGTTTCCCCTAGCTGACAGTTTCTTGTTTTTTAGTGAAGTATGTCAGGATGATGAGGTTCTCACTGAATTAACTTCACTCAGCTCTTGGTTGTCATAGATTTTCTGTCATGAAACACAAATGAATTAGGAAATGGGTGAAGAAATATTAAAATGTCTGTCGCCCAGGCTGGAGTGCAGTGGTGTGATCTCGGCTCCCTGCAGCCTCTGCCTCCTGGGTTCAACCTGTTCTCCTGCCTCAGCCTCCCGAGTAGCTGGAATTACAGGCATGTACTACCATGCCTGGCTAATTTTTGTATTTTTAGTAGAGACGGGCTTCACCATGTTGACCAGGCTGGTCTCAAACTCCTGACCTCAAATGATCTGCCTGCTTCGGCCTCTAAAAGTGCTGGGATTACAGGCGTGAGCCACCATGTCCGGCCCCTTAGCAACATTCTCAAGGCACCTCACTGAATATCAGTTTAGTATCGAAGCTAGATGTAGGTGCTAGGTATTGCATAAAACTCATCTCTCTCTCCTCTCTTTCTCGCTCTCTCTACACACACACACACACACACACACACACACACACACATTTTTTAAGGAAATATGTTGTTTTCCCCCAAAGGGTGCCCATCTTAGAAGTGGCTTGGCTTTTTGAAAACCAAGCAAGGTTACAGCAGCAGTGTGATTCAGTTCTGGAGCCTGAGAGATGGAGACATAGTCCTGGTAATAGCTCTTGAGCTCCTGGATCCAGCCATGCCTGAAACCACATTCCTCCCGGACCATTTAGATATGAAAATGGAAGTTATTATGATGTTCACCAAATATTTCCGCCCCCTACACCTGCACCCTGGGGAGTCTTGGGAGCCTGGAGGAGGACCCCCACTCTGGCCCGGTCCTGCTGTCCCCCTCAAAGGCCAGACTGCAGTCTGCAGGGCTGTGCCGGGGGAGCCAGCTCTGGCTTTTGGAGCATGGTTGGGTTGGAAGTCAGCAGAAAGTCCTGTCAAAGGCTCCCTCACGACTCATCTGTGAAGTGGGATAGCTGGGAGAGGTCGCTGAGAGAATGCATGGGAGTCCTCAGTGCCTGGCAGGAGGCTGGAAGGTTCTAGAATGCTGATGGTTATAAGAGTGGGACTGTGAGCCTGGGATCGGGGGTGTGTGAGACTTGGATGGGAGCGACAGAGTGGAAGCACAGCTTCTGCGTGGGGGAGCAGCCCTCACCACCCCTACACCCACATCTGCACCCTAGGGACTCTTGGGTCCAGATGTGCTGTGGTTTTCACACCCTCTTGGGGGCAGCAGGTTCCAGGAGCCACCTGCGGGTGCCACCTGAGCCACAGGCTCTGAGGAAACCAGCACAGCTCTCCTGCCACCCAGAGCTCGTTGGGTGAGGGAGGGGAACACAGATGGCTGGGGAGGGCCTGGCTGAGGCCAGATGGGGGGTGCTCTGGACTGGAGCAGATGAGGCTCCTTAGAATCCCACGTTTGAAGGGAACTCAGCTCATAAACATGGGGGAGTGAAGTTGGAGGCTGGGCACAATGGCTCATGCCTGTGATCCCTGCACTTCGGGAGGCCGAAGCAGGTGGATCACTTGAGGCCAGGAGTTCAAGACCAGCCTGGGCAACATAGCAAGACCCCATCTCTACAAAAATTATTTTTTAAAAAATTATCCAGGTATGGTGGTGCTTGCCTGTAGTCCCAGCTACTCGAGAGGCTAAGGTGGGAGGATGGCTTGAGCCCAGGAGTTTGAGGCTGCAGTGAGCTGTGATTGTACCACTGCACTGCAGCATGGGTCACAGATCAAGACCCTGCCCCTTAAAAAAACAAAAAGTTGGAGACAAGAGCTGGCTCACCTAGAAGGACGGATTAGTAGGTAGGAGGGTGGACGGAGGATGGATGGATGTGTGGATGGATAGAAGGATAGTATTAGGTTGGTGCAAAAGTCTTTGCTATTACTCTTAATGGCTTTGATAACACGTTTGAAGGAAGAATGGTTGGTTGGATAGACAGAGATAAACATACTGGAGACAAAGGTGAAGACAAAACACAAATCTACAGGCCAGCAACTCTATTTTGTTCACTGCCTTTAGTCCCAGCCTGGCACATAGTAGGCACTCAATAAAGCCTGATTTGTAGCATTTGCTTATTTCCGTGGTATGATTTCAAGTGCCTGATTTCAGTCTAAACACAGAGTTGGGAAGAGATATGCACAATCTGCTCTCTTGGCTGATACGAGTGAGTCCCAGCTCACTTACTGATAGTAACCCAGACAGCACATCAAGAGGGCCAGGGGGCTTCAGGGAGGAGGTGATGTTGGTTGGACTTTGAAAAATGAATAGGAGGCTGGGAGCAGTGGCTCATGACTGTAATCCTAGCACTTTGGGAAGCTGAGGTGGATGGACTATTTGAGGTCAGGAGTTCGAGACCAGCCTGGGCAACATGGTAAAACCCAGTGTCTACTAAAAATACAAAAATTAGCTGGGTGTGGTGGCACGCACCTGTAATCCCAGCTACTTGGAAGGCTGAGACAGGAGAATCCAGGAGGCGGAGGTTGCAGTGAGCAGAGATGGCACCACTGCACTCCAGCCTGGGCGACAGGGCAAGACTCTGTCTCGAAAAAAAATAAAAATAAAAAGGAAAAATGAATAGGAGTTGTTAGATGTACCAGCTATTTGGGGCAGAGGGAAGAGCTTGGATAAAGGCCTGGAGGTATGACTAAGGGTCGAAGCAGGTGGGACTGGCGGCTCCTCGCCTTCCAAAGACCACGCCAGAATCGCTAAGGACCCTCACTTAAGAGGAAGGAGGACCCATCGCAACTCTTTCCCAGCTGACACACTCCTCACCTTGCTGTCTGCAAGTGCTGAGGGGCAGACTCATCCATTTGACAGATGAAATGAAGGCACAGCACAGGCTGATGATCTGAGGTCACACACTGAATGAGTGGTCGGAGTTGGAACCAGAACTCTGGGCTCCTGGTGCCAATTTCAGTTCTTTTTCACCATGCTCTGCTGGAAAGCACGGAGATCAAGAGGTTAGGAAGGTTTAGCAGACCCCTGTGGGTGCCTGCTGCATCTGCCCGTGCAGTAGCCCAGGGATGTGGCCGACCCCCGCTCTGGGAGTGGCTACATGACCCAGGCCTGGCCAATAGGACATTCCTTTCCCCTGGCAACAGTACAGTTTAGGGACAGACATACCCTAGCTGGTTCATATTCTCTTTCTGCTGGGATTACTGAGCTGTAAGGAGGGGACTGGGAGGGGTAGCAAGAAACACACAAGAAAGCAGAGCTGAGAGATGGAGACATAGTCCTGGTAATAGCTTTTGAGCTCCTGGATCCAGCCATGCCTGAAACCACATTTCTCCTGGACCATTTAGATACATGAGTATAGAAATCATTATGCTGTTCACCAAATATTTCCAGCTTTTGGCCTTCTGGGCACATGGCAGGATTGTACCTCCTGACCCTCTGTAGCCAGACGGGGCCACGTGACTGGCGGGGACTAGCCAGTTGTGAGCAGCAGTGGTAAGTCTCACTTTTGGGCAGAGCATTTTTCAGATAGCTGCCACACCGCCTAGAGTGTTTTCCTCTCTGTCACAGAGACAGATGATGCTGGTGACTGTTCCATCTGCCTGAATGAGGAGATACAGACTGATATTTCAGTTCACTTGTGACAGACATGTATTGTGAGCAAGAAATCAATCCTTTGTTGTTTTAAGCTGCTGCAATGGGGCTGTTTGTTACCACAGCATAACCCCGCCTATCCTGACTGAATCAGTGGGCTGCTACATTTCCTTTTTTTGCTTAAGCTGGTTTGAGGTGGGTTTCTCTCCCTTGTAGCAGAAAGTGTTCTAGCATTATTCTGATATTATCCCCACAGTAAGGACTCTCCCTGCATCCTAAGGAAGAACGCTGTATTAGTCCTTGTGTCACTATAAAGAAATACCAGGCAAGGCTGGGATCACACCTGTAATCCTAGCACTTCGGGAGGCCAAGGTGGGCAGATCACTTGAGGCCAGGAGTTCAAGACCAGCCTGGCCAACCGGGCAAAACCCCGTCTCTACTAAAAATACAAAAGTTAGTTGAGCATGGTGGCGCATGCCTGTAATCCCAGCTACTCAGGAGGCTAAGACACGAGGATCAGTTGAACCCAGGAGGCAGAGGTTGCAGTAAGCTGAGATGGTGCCACTGTGCGCCAGCCTGAGTGACAGAGTGAGATCCTGTCTCAAAAAATAAAAAAAGAGAAAGACCAGGGACTAGGTGATTTACACAGAGGCTTAATCGGCTCACAGTTCTGTAGGCTGTGTAGGAAGCTTCCGATCACAGCGGAAGGCGAAGGGGGAGCCGGCACATCATGTGGCAACAGCAGGAGGAAGAGAGTAAAGTGGGAGATACAGACTCTTAAACAATCAGATCAGCCAGGCCTTGTGGCTCACACCTGCAATCCCAACACTTTGGGAGGCCAAGGCGGGCAGATCACCTGAGGTCAGGAGTTTGAGACCAGTCTGACCAATATGGTGAAACCCTGCCTCTGCTAAAAAAAAAAATATAAAAATTAGCCGAATGTGGTGATGTGTGCCTATAGTCCCAGCTACTTGGGAGGCCGAGACAAGAGAAGTGCTTGAACCTGGGAGGCAGAGGTTGCAGTGAGCCGAGATCGTGCCACTGCACACCAGCCTGGACCACAGAACCAGACTCCGTCAAAAAACAAACAAACGCCCAGATCTCTTGTGAACTGACACAGTGAGAACTCACTCATCACCAAGGGGATGGTGCTAAGTTGTTCATGAGGGATATGCCCCCATGATCCAATCACCGCCCCCCCCCCACCCCCTGCCAGGCCTCACCTCCAACGTTGAGAATCACAGTTCAACATGAGATTTGGAGAAGACAAACATCCAAACCGTATCACTGACCCCATTCAAAGAGACAAGATGGTCAGGCTCTAGCATTTCTCATGAATGACCTGGGCAAGTCATTTGCTGTCGCTGAGCCTCAGTTTTCTCTTTTATAAAGCAGGGGTTAGAAATCAGCCTCTCAGCTTGCTCAGGGAACGAAAAGAAAGGGTGGGACAAGCCCTTATTAGATGTGTTTTCTTTGTGTTTTTTTTTTTTTTTTTTTTAGACCGTTTAATTCTGTTACCCAGGCTGCCGTGCAGTGGTACGATCTCGACTCACTGAAACCTCTGCCTCGCAGGTTCAAGCAATTCTCCTGCCTCCGCCTCCCTAGCAACTGGGATTACAGGCATGCGCCACCAACCCCTGCTAATTTTTCCATTTTTAGTAGATAGACAGGGTTTCCCCATGTTGGTCAGGCTGGTCTCGAACTCCTGACCTGAAGTGATTCAATCGTCTCAGCGTCCCAAAGTGCTGGGATTACAGGTGTGAGCTACCATGCCCAGTGAGCAGTGGGTTGTCTATCATGTTGAGCTAGGCTCCGGGTTAGAAGAGAAGAGGGCTGTGGCCCCAGCCTTTCCCAGTCTCCTTCTCAGAGAGTTCATAAATGCTTCCCTCCAGATGCCTTGATGCTTGCATTGCTCCCTGCGGTGATTCAAAGAACACATAAACCCAGCTCCCCAACCATCTACAGTTCCTGTGAGATCTCAGCCTGGGATGCTGTCTGGGCGCCCCAGATGCTCTAACAAGGGAAGACGATGGAGGGAAGTCAAGGCCCAGAAAGAGGCAGTGATTTTCCTAGAGTCCATCATGCCCTGCCCCATTGCTGAGTGCATTTTGGCCCCCAGCTGGATGTGAAAGCCCCTTCCTCCCTCCTATCTGGGGATATGGTTTGCCTGGGCCCGGCTGCTGGCCCCATGGTATGGCACAGCCCTGCACAGCCCTGCAGAGCCCACGCAGCCCCAGGTGCATCGACAGAACCCGGGAAGGGGACTTCTGGTGGAAGATGGAGCAGTGAGCACATGCACCGCCCCTCCCAGGAGCCCATTCCACTCACAGTAAAGGAGCAGGCGCTTCCTTCAAATTCTCAACAGGGAAGAACAAGGAGAAGACTTATCTGCAGTCAGAAAACACCCACACATTCGTGCAAGATGAGAGGATGGAGTCAAGTCTTTGCTCAGACATCACCTTCTCCATGGGCCTACCTGGATTGGGTCCTTTATTCAAAGTGCAGCACCCTACTGCCTGGTTTTGGTTTTTCCCATCACACTTATTACACCCTCTAATATGTCTGTGTTATTTACCCATCATATTTACTGTCTATCCCTACTAGAGCAGGGATTCAGTCTCCGCTGGGTCTCAGAGCCTAGAATAGTGCCTGGTATGGAACAGGTACTAAAAAATATAGAATGAATGAATGAATCAATCAATCAATCAATGGTAGAGTAGGGACTGGCAAAGCAGTATGTGGAGAGGAAGGAACCATCTGCCCCAGACCTAGAAAGGGCACAGAATGAGGTGTAGAGATGAAACAGGCCTCCCAGGAAGTCTGTAATCAGAGCCAGAGCCCTTCCTCCGTTGCTGAAACCATGACCATGGGACGACCATAGGTCTGCCCCGTCTTTAAGGGTGACAAACGTGAAGGTTTTTCTTTCGAAAACTGATGGCCCCAGGCCAGGCGCAGTGTGGCTTACGCCTGTAATCCCAGCACTTTAGGAGGCTGAGGCAGGTAGATCACCTGAGGGCAGGAGTTTGAGACCTGCCTAGCCAACATGGCAAAACCCCATCTTTATGAAATATACAAAAATTAGCTGGGCATGGTGGTGTGCTTCTGTAATCCCAGCTACTGAGGAGGCTGAGGCATTAGAATCGTTGAGCACAGGAGCTGGAGGCTGCAGTGAGCCGAGATGGCACCACTGCACTCCAGCCTGGGAGACAGAGTGAGAGTCTGTCTCAAAAAAAAAAACAACAAAACAACGGATGACCCCGAATAAGAAACCCTTTCATCCTACTCTTTAGATAGTCTCCCAGCACAATGCTGGCTCCCCGACCACCCCAAAACAAATCCCATCCCTGGAAGGCAGTGTGACAGGGAGATCCCTGAGGCTGGCAGCCTGGAATGCCAGCAGATCCGCTTTCCAGCCTCCAGCCTTGTGGGCATGACTTTATCTCCTGTGCCTCAGTTTCCTCATCTATGAAATGGGTATACTGATCAGACAGACGTCTTCGGGCTGTTGCAGGGCCAGGAGTTAGTGTGTGTAACATGCCCAGAACAGTGTCTGGCATCCGGCAGGCTCAGGAAATCTTGTTGCTAGGACATCATCGATTTTATGGAGAAGTCATGCCTCGCCCCAGTCAGCTCTTACTGGCCTCACGCTGGAGACAGAAATGGACAAGAGCACAAGACACGGGATACAAAGACGAAGCAACGGAAAACAGAGACAGTTGGGCGGCTGCTGCCACCTGCTGGGGAGCACTGCAATCTGCAGGTGTCGGCTGAAGGCGGAGCCCTCACGCTCTGCTGTCAGGGAGGAAATGACACACTAGTGCATGGACCCTGGACAATCGTCACAGCAGCCCTCTGTGGTAGGGAATAGGGGCGATGAAGATGGGGTGAACTGGCAGGGGTGTAATTCAACAAGGCTGACTTCTACCTTTTGGGTGGATGGACCTGTGTTGGGCATTGGGAGGTGAGGAAGGAGATTCCGCGCACGCACGCACACACACACACACACACACACATGCGTACACACACATATCCCTACAGCCAAATACATACACAGCATGTATGTGCAGATACACATTCGTGACTTCAAAACGTTCATGGACAATGGAATTCAAGGATAAAAATAAACAAAATTTCTCAATGTAAGTTCCATCGAGGTCAAGACACTGGTGAGCGAGGAGACCAGCCACTTAGCTCCTCCCTAAAGAACTGAGGGTCCTGGGAATTTTACCGTGGCGATGCCATCTTTTTCACATTATTAACTGAAGAAAGGTGCCCTTCAAAGGTGTTTTTTTAAGATTAGGAAACAAAAAGAAGTCAGAAGGAGCCCTATCAGGACCTTAAGGTGGGTGCCTAATGATTTTCCATGGAAACGTTTGCAGAACTGCCCTTGTTTGATGAGGAGGGAGCAGGGGCATTGCTATGGTGGAGAAGGGCTCTCTGGTAAAGCTTTCCCGGGTGGTTTTCCGCTAAGGCCTTGGCTACTTCCTCAAAACACTCCCATAACAGGCGTGCCAATGTGGACGTGGAGGGAGTCACTGAGTGGCAGTGAGCTGCGTTGAGGGCGTGTTTTATGTCACGTGGCATCACAGGCCTGGGCTTCCCAGGGCGTGCACAGACAGATACGGATGGAAATGGGAAGAGGGAAACTGGGAGGGGCCCTGAAGGAGAGGGGTCCAGAGGCTTCGGCAGGATTTGAAATGTTGGATTTGGCAGAGAATGCATTCATATAGTTGCTTATCTAAGAAAAAGAAAATAGAATTAAGAGTGAGGAATGCAAGACTGTGGGGTGCAGGGAAGGACACAAAGCCAAGATGTTCTGGCCTCATGCGGGTGCCCATCTGGGCTGTGCATTCCCTGCTCTTTCTGCAGGAGACCTGGAGCAACCATCTAGCACTGTTCTGGCAGCTCCAAAAGGGCCAGAGACCCATTTTTGCCTCGTTGTAGGTTTTATTTGTTAGATAGTGCTTCACATTTCTGCCGAATTTGCATTCTTTCACAGCCTGGGCATACACGTTTTAGTTTTCCGCAGTTGCTGTCACTCCCTAGTGTTTAACCCAAGGCCCCTTTCCTCTCATTTGTTACCTGCCTGGCCCCTAAAGGCATCTCAACTCACAACTACTGATCAATACTGTGGCTTCTGGGGACTTCTGTGCAGAGCTTGGAGGGGCAGAGCAGCCTTGGAAGGATGGGTAGATGGTTGGATGAATGGATGGGTAGGTGGATGAATGGATAGATGGGTGCGTGGATGCATAGATGAATGGATGGATGAGTAGGTGGATGAATGGATGAATGGGGGGTGGGTGGGTAGATGGGCAGGTGGATGGATAGGTGAATGGTTGGATAGATGAGTGGGTGGATGGACGGCTGTGTGGATGGGTAGATGTGCAGATGGATGGGTGGATGGATGGATAGATGAATGGATGGATGGATAAGTGGACAGATGGATGAATGGGCAGATGCCTAGATGGATGGACAGATGAATGAATAGTTAAGTGAATGGATAGATGGATGGATGGGCAGACGGATGGATGGACAAATGGACAGACGGATGGATGGACAGACAGACGGATGAATGGATGGATGGACAGACAGATGGATAGATGAATGGACGGATGGATAGATGGGTGGCTAGATGAGAGGCTTCACCATGGGTAGGAGGGAGGGGAAGAGGGAACAAGATCATCCTTGGGCAGCGACTGTAGGAATGTGGGCTGGTGTTCACAGAAGCCCCATCTCACCATCTGAGAGCTGTCCCCACCAACCCTACGTCCTATTTCCCAACACAGGCCCACATTCTCCCTCATCTGGGAGGCACAGGCAGAGAAGGAAAGCTGGTTGAACTGGACCATTCTCTTGCACCAGTGCTTTTCAGCTCTTCACCCTGTTCTCACATGAGAAAACTAAGGCTCTGAAATGTGGATGCGGTGGTCAGTATTTTAAGAATCATTTGCCGGATTCCCAAACCTTTCTTCCACCACATCACACATTCCCAAATAATAGCATTTGCCCAGTATTTTATGAAGCAGACCACATCCACTATTCTACATGATTGCCTCAAAAAATCCCAGGGAACACTACTGTTTCTTAAACTTTAAATGAAACTTTAAAGAGAAAGAAAAAAAAAAAAGGATGCTAAGGCCTGAGCAGCCTTGGCAGTGCAGGGGCTCAGCCTCAGGACTCCGACCCCAAGACCCTGTCTTCGTTCCTCCTCGCCCACAAGCGCAATCCAGAGTGGCCCTTTCTGGGTTGGAAGGTGGGTCAGGTCAGGGGTCCTAAGGGCACATGTTCCCCAGGGAGGACACTTTTCTAGGTGAGAGAAGCTGCAGGTGGGTGTGAGACACAGATGGCTGGGGCGGGGCACATCCCACCTACAGGGCGCGGCCTCTGCTCAGCACTTCTGTCACAGGCAGGAAGCTAAGCCCATTGTTACTGGAACTTTCCATTTTAAAAGAAGACAGCCGTCTGAAATTTTTTTAAATGTGAAAACCCTACATTTAAAAAATGTTGACAACTAACTTAAAAAAATGTAATCATGTGCATTCAAGAGAACTTCAAGGGGCCAGGTCCATCCTGCAGGCCCTGCTGACAGCACCTGCACTGGGTCGGGAGCAGCTCTGTGGGGGGCAGGCCTGGGGCCAGCTGAGAAGGTGGTGAGAGAGCTGCCTGTGCCCCTCTCCATCCCGGAGGCCGTCTCTCACCTGCTGGCTGAGGCTCAGGCTGGGTGGGGCTGCCGAGCTTAGCATCAGGGCCTTCCCTCTTCCTTTGGTTTCAACGGGAACAGCCACTCCAGGTTGTTCTGCAGCCGAAAGCGGGGATTCCCCTAGGGGAATCACTGGTTCTTTAGGAAACACACAAAACAGAATGGATTTTACTTCCCTTTAATCAAAAAATAAATAAATTCACTCCACAGGGAGTTTTTTTTTTTTAATGAGGAAAAAAGGTGAAAGAACAAAATAAACAAAACCAAATCCTACAGGGACTCTTCACTTCTGGCCCACAGGGAATCAGTAGCCAGGCGGAGGGACACAAGAGCCAGCCCAGCCGGGCCTGCCAGGTGACTCACAGGCCAGAAAGGAAGTCCCGGGCTCCGCTCTGGGGGCTCAGTCCCACCCAGGGGTTGGGATGTCCTGCCTGGGGAGGGGCCACAGTCCCCAGGGGCAGCAGGACATGCTGCCCCTATTCTGCAAGGCGTATCCCACAAGGCCCCTTGCTCTCAGTGGCACTTGGGCACTCAAGGAGCCAGGAGACCCTGCCGAGATGGCTGGAGTCTGGAATGTGAGGTGTGCACAGGCGGGGCCAACTCCAGAGACCCCGAGACAAAATTACCAATTTCCGGTGTGATGAGGCCAGTCCCCAAGGGGCAGGCCCAGAAGAGCCTGGGGCACTGCCAGGTGAAGCCTCTTTTTCCAGAGTTCCAGGATAGTGGGAAATGTGTCGGGCTGTGGCTCTGGCCAGAGCACCCGTCCCCTGTTGCAGGAGGCTCGGCAGACCCAAGGCCGGGGCACAGTGGGGTCTGCCGAGCACCAGGTGGGGTGGCGTGGCAAGCAGTGGCTGGGAGGAGGGGACGCCCACAGGGGTCCTAGAGGTGGATCCACTTGTTCCAGTTGACCTCGTGGGGAAACACACGGCCCAGCCGGAGGGTACAGTCCAAGGTGGCCTCGTAGAAGGCCATGGGGCTCTCGCCCAGGCTAGAGGGCGCCTCCACTTCTTCCACCACAGGTGTAGAGAAGAATGAGATGGCCCTTGGCTTTCTCAGCCAGCACTTCCGGATGCAGCCGAGGGACTCCAGGCCCTGCAGACACCAGACACATAGGTTATAAGGGCTCGACACCGCCTGCTTATTGATTTATTCTTCAAGCGTTTATGGAATGAACTCTCTGTACTAGGAAGCCACTTCCCAGAGCAGGGGGCACCTGAACTGGGCATGAGGCAAGTGGGGATATACCAGGAGGGTTCAGGCAAAGGCCCTGGCGGGAGAGGCAGTGGCCCGAGTTTGGGGCCACCATGCTGAATGTCACGCAGGCTTGCAGTGGGGCTGCATCCCAGCTTCCTGTGAGCCAAGACTGGCTTCCAGGTGAGGTTTTGCTTGGCCCATGGGGAATCTGACACTGAACTTCAAGCTCCTAGCTGCCAGAGGAGCTGGAGGCCCCAGCCACGCTGGGCTGTGGGAGCACAGGGCAGCTGTCGGCTGAGCAGGAAGCAGCCGCACCAGGGCGCAGCTCCTTGACCCAGGGGCCCTGTGAGCTCGTGATTTACTGACCCCTCGCACAGAGAAAGCATCAGAGACAAGCACCCCGGGCACCCCATCTTCCAGCCTGGCCAGCAGCATGGAGCAGCTAAAGGACACTGAGGGACCTCCCAGGACAGGCTGGGGGAGGAGGTGCAGGTAAGCAGTATGGTGGTCCTGCATGCTGCCTGGAGCCTGCACATCATGGCCGGGCCCTCAAGTCCACCCAGCCGCCTCTAGCCCCTGCTGAGCCTGGGAAGGCCTTGCACCTGGAGCAGTTCCAGCACGGCGACAGGCTGCAGAGCCCCCTGGTAGTGGCATAGCAGGCAGCTCTCGGGGATGCCAGGCCTGGTCATGATGTGGTACAGCATGGCCTCCATCATGCCCTTGCACACGGGCAGGTTCAGGTAGGCCGTCCACAACACTCCACGGCCGGCCAAAAGGAGACACTGTCACAGTCCCTGCAGGGCGAGGGCTTGATATCAGGGCTTGGCAGGGGCAGGAGGGCAGCTCGTTCAGACAGAACACTGAGGCTTGGGGGTATCCTAGGCCTGGCCCAGGTCACAGGGCTAAGATTGGCCACCTCCTGCTCTCTGTTCTCCAAATTCCCCACTTCTTTCCTGTCTGGACAGAGGGGCTCATAACTGCCAGCTGGATGGAACCACGATGTGGGGTTCTGCTCAGATGCAGCTGTAACCGAGGCCTCGGTGGGCCCACGCCCCAGGTCCCCTCACACTGGCAGGAGAGGGCCAAGGGTTGGGACTCCTGGATTTGCCAGCTCTCCTGGCAGCCCGGGCAGCAGCCACCTCTAGCCTCTGGCGAAGCTCACAGGAGCGTAACCCTGAAGCTTTGCTCCGTGCTGTCTGCAGGGTTCCGGGCTCGCTTTCCTTGGAACATATTTCTGCTACTAAATCAGCGACTGAACAGTCACCCGGGGCCCAGGAGTGGGGGGGACCCAGAAGAGTTGGACACTCGGCTCATCACCATGGCTGGGCCCTGGTGGGGGCACAACTAAGCTCCTGAAAGCCAGGATACAGGGCACTCGGGCCCTGCCAATCCGGGGTCAGCACACACACTGAGGGGAGGCACCCCACCAGAGGGGCTTTTGCGGCCCCCTTGCCTCCTCTAATTCTGGGACACAGCTGTCCCTGGGGGCAGCTAGGCATTCAGGGCTTATCCCTCTGTGGACCTTTGGCTCATCTGCAGGAGCGGGTAAGGGGCCTGTGGGCCGTAAGGAGCTCGGCGGTGAGGCGCAGCGCCAGGTGTGGTTCTCCGCCAGCGCCCTGGGCATCCTGGAAGGACCGTGCTCGTTCCAAGCTGACCTGGGTGCTGCTAGCGCCCAGCACACCTGCTGCTCGCCCACTGCACCCCTCCAGGTGTCCCTGCCAAGAAGCACGGTGCTGGGCAGGCTGTCAGAGCCGGGACCTGGGGAGAGACCCTCAAAGACCCTCACGCAAATCCTTACACTCAGGTCTGGTCAAGAGCCCGGCCCCAGGCCCCGGAGCCAGAACTCCACATTCACCTTTCCCGCGCTGCCTGGGAGATGCTGCTGGCTTCAAAACTCTCTGTGAACCCTAAGGGAAGAGGAAGAGGATGTGAGAGGCTCGGAAAGGCAGGGAAGCCATCTCTGCCTCCCCACCTTCAGCATGGTACCCAGCACCCAGCATGAGCTGCACCTTGAGGCTCAGGAATGAAGTATCAAAAAAAGGACAATGATCATCTCCTCACAGAGTGGCCACCCTGGAGGTGGCGGGGCCGGGGAGACCGCCGCAGACAGCGCCGTGTGCAAGCAGCGCCCCAGGCCCGGACAAGCCCCACACCGGAGGAAGCCAGCGAACACCTCATTTCCCACCCAGAAGCCGTGACCACAAGGGTGGTATAAAACCCGAGGCAAAAACACCCCAAAGAAAACAAAAACGCCCAGAGAAGCCACATAAGAAGGCCGCTGCTGATGACAGATAGCGCAGGAGAGGAAAGGGCGTGCTGCCGCCCGAGGAAGGTGAGACCCCCATGCCGTCACCGCCCTGCAGCAGCCGCTGCGGCCCACACGCTAGACCCACCGCCTGAGCTCCTGCTCCGGAACTCACAGCGCTGCCTGGGGTGTGGGAGGCCTCTGCCCTCCCCTGAAAATGCATTTACAGGCAGCGTCCTCCCCGCAGGGCTCTGGCTCTGAGAAGCTGAAATCAAGCCCCTTTTGTGCCAGTGGCAGTTCCCCTATCTGGGAGGAAGGTGTGGGGCCCATCAGGGAAGCGGGGAGGGAAAGCGCAGGTTGGGTGGTGGACAGGGCCTGTGGTACCTCTGGCGTCTTCAGTGCCCTCTGGAGGCTGGGCCTGGCCACTCAGCTGCTCTTGGCCTGGGGAACTGAACTCCCCGACACCTTCTTGGTCTTCCTGCACAGCCTCTGCTGCAGCAGTGTCTTCAAGAGCTGGAGGTGGAGATGGGGCCTGGGCTTCTGCCCAGTCTTCTGTCCCAGGCCCAAGGCTGAGGGCCAAGTTTGAGTCCTGGAGCCCTGGCCTCTTGGCAGGGGTCCCCCGATCTCACTGGCCCATATGACGTACCTCTTGGTGCTTGGGGGGCTGTGAGAAGGGGGTGCCTGTCCCTCGGGAGGGCCATGCTGGCTGGAAGACCCCTCCAGGGGTCTGGCCTGAGGGTCTTCTCTCTGGGCATGGGCATCCTCCTCTCTGTCTTTCAGCCTCACAGAGTGCAGGAGCCAGGGCCAGGCAGAGCCTATGGCCACCAGTTGCACAGTGTTGCCGCCTACCTCTACCACCTGCTGCTGCTCCAGGAGGGCCTGGGGGGACAGGAGACACGAGGAGTCTGTGGGGAGCCGGGGATCCTCCTCGCTGGTGACGGGGGACGAGCGGAGTGGCTTCCCTTGTCCGGCAGGCTAAGTCTCTGAGCAGCAGGTCCACGAGGCGGGCCCAGCTCCCAGCTCCGGGGCTGCCCCTTCTAGCCCCGTGCTGTGGAGCAACCTCTCTTCCTCTCTAGGCTCAGCCTGCCTGCTCGTGAACCATGTCAGCTGTGTGACCTTCAGATATCCACAGCTGCACCCTCAAAGGGGATGTGCAATGCCCCAGTTTTCAAACATTAATGACTAATTCAATGCTTAAAAAGAATGCACCATGCTATGCCCCACATCAAGCCCATCCTCAGCGTGCACCTGGCCTGGGAGCTGCAACTTCGGCTTCAGTGACATCTGGCTAACCTAAAGCACAGCTCACCTGGACGCAGTC
>CAUYLG010035284.1:0-25761 GCA_963573385.1 Cacajao melanocephalus
GAGAGATAGCATGGGAAGAAAAGCCAGATATAGGTGAAGGGGAGGAAAGCAGCAAATCACACTGCCACGTGTGTACCTATGCAACAATCTTGCATGTTCTTCATATGTACCCCAAAACATAAAATACAATAAAAATTTAAAAAAATATATTTCCCTTTGTAAAATGTTCTGCCTAACTTAATCCCATCCAATATAGTCTTTCTCATATCTCCTATTAGAATGAGGCTTCTTCAATGGCTTTAACAAAGTATTAATTCAACAACTAGGCTCTAAATATCCATTGTGTTCATTATCCTATGATTACAGAACATATAAAACAATCTGTTATCAAACAACTCATACTCTGATTAGGGAGCTAAGCCCATGCATGAAACTTATAAATAAATAATATACCTTGCTTTGGTGTGAAGGCAAGTCTTCCAGGCAATGAAAGAGAAACATGTGGAAGTTAGAATAACTAGTAAGGACTTCACAGGGGAAACAGGTCTTAAACTGGACTTTGAAAAATGATCAAGATATTACTAGACTGTAGGAAGAAATGAAGACATTATAACAACATAAAAAAATCCTACAAATGGTATATCATATGTATTATGTGTTCAGTCTTTAAACAATATATAGCTGCAGAACTGGAATTCTTAAAGTACTAGACATGGTAATGAAGATTAATATAATGGGATCACCAGGGTAGAATTTTAAGTTCAATCTGTTTTCCAGATCTTTAGGGGAGAAAAAAAAACAACGTAGTGTTTGTATTTATCATCTGCAAACCAGATGGTTATGGCAAGGGGTGCGGACATTCAAACACATTCTTCGTTGCAAGAAACCATGTTGCTGTGATGCAAGACTCTTGGGCCTCTGAAAACAGTGAACATAAAAGTACTTGAGGGTTTTCTGAACAATTCAAAAACTCAAAAGATACACAAATAAAACAGAACAAAAGCTACAATTTGACACACATTAAGAGAAATAATCTCAGTTTCAGTAAACAAGTACATAGTTGGGAATTTGCTTCGTTTTACCTAGTTAGGAGAGCAAAAATTCTATTTTTGAGCAATAATCTTCTCAAAGGAGAGGGGAGAAAAACAAATAAAAAGTGCTTATTTATTGCAAATTTTGAATTAGAGAACTGGTCTGTGTTTGTATGACATACATAGTCATGTATGTTAGCTTCATAAGGACACTGTAGGTTGCAGTATCCTTGTTATAACCATACAATGCTGAATGAGAACAAACAAAAATACGTGTGCATACATACACATATGTGTATGTTATATCTATATAATAAATTTTTCAAGACTCAAAATCCATTTGCCATCTTCTTAAATTAAAAAATACATATATTTTATGTATATACTTTTTTTAATCCTAATGAACTGGGAAGATGCTAAGTGCTTATAATTCCAAGAAATAATGTGAAACCTCAGATGCACTAACCCTTCGGCATGAGTAGAATATCCTGAGCAGTAAGCACAGTTAGGGCACTAAGGCCTCTAGCAGGCCTGACTTGTTAATGTAGACAAAGAATTCTCCATTTGGTTCTGAGTGGGAACAGATGCCTCATATCTTTTAGAAAGGAAATTACATTCTACAGAAGAGGAACTCAACACTGCCAAATTAATAAGATGAGAGATTTCATCATCTCCTGGAATATATTAGGATGCAATTTTCCTCTTATTTCAATGATCCTTCCTGAACTAGCCCTTCTTAGAGTTTAGAACCTCATGGAAGGCTGAACTAACCTAATCCACAACCAGAATTGCCTTCAGAGCATTGCAAAATTTTTTCTTAATTCCTATATGTATGGAACAGTAGAAGCCACGAATGCTTCCATGTTTGCATAAAAACTTCCTTACTTTAGACTCTGAGTCAGTGGGATGTGAGAGCATGTAAGGATTCTTGCATTTAGAAAGGGTTAGAAATATGACATGGGAACTATACCTCCAATAAAAATTTTACTTAAATGAGTAAGGTAATGTAAAAAAATGCACACATCAGGAATTAAGAATGATATATTTCTTGAGCATCTTTTTCTTCTTGTTTATCTTTTACATGGATTCAAGGCAATGCTCACTAAATTTCCTATTTAAATAGTAAAAGACAGTAATGCAAATATACTATAATTCACTAAAATAATACAACTAAGCTGAAAATCTAAAATATTCACCTGCATAACCCCAAATATCTATTGAATATCTACTGCAGTTGAGTTTATTATATGCAGGTGCTATAGTTGACTTTAAGAACATAAAATGAAATAAGACATCATTCCTCTTTCGAGAGTTTACAGACTAATAGATAAATCCCACAGATAATCAATATAATAATGCATGGTTATGTGTAGGAACAGAAGTATGTAATGGATGCTATGGTAGCACATAAGAATGGCATTCAAATCAAACTGGAGGTCCAAATGAAATAATTTACAATTATGTATTGCTATTTGGATCACACACTAAAACTTCAGGAACACAAAAACTGACATGCAATTTTCTTGCTATGTAATCAGTGTCTATTATATTGCCTAGATCATTCTGGGTTCTTTAAAAACTATGGTCAATTAATGAGCTGAAGAATATCATATTCAGAAGGGTTTTTATTGAGCAAGTACAATATTTTAAAGAAAAATATATACTTTTCTAAGCTACTTATAGTATAGGGGAAAACCTGTATAATAGGTGAGACCAGGCTACAAAAGTATATGAGATAAGGCATAATTATTGTTTTCTAAAAAGGATAAAAAGGAGAAAATAGATCGATATTCTTTAATACTGTGTTCCTTCTTTGGAACCCAAAATCTTCAGTTAAATTATTAAATTCCCAAAGACTTGACATGAGTGGAGTTTGCTGTGCACATGAGTGAGGTAATGACTCTCACACCTGGACTCATACAGAGCAAGACAGTAGAATCACATTGAAGGCAAGGACCAAGGATTTAGGAAGGTTACATGCAATTTAACTGAAGAGGCACCTAGAGCTAACATCTTGATTAGAATGATGACATCTTAATGACATTTGAATGGATGAACATTAAAGGAAATGAGAAAAATATTCCAAGATCTGGGAGAAGGTACAGTTATGAAATTTTACCATTTAGTAAGAATTGTGCTGCAAAAGGAAAGAAAAAGTTCAGTGGGAGGTGAATGAAGATAGAATAATTGGGCATCAAATTGTGACAGGAATTTTTTAGTTGTTAAACTAAAAAATATGAACCTCATTTATAGGCTACAGGGACACTTTTTAAGCAAAATTATCTGAATAGTATATAACAAGAAAGAAAGTGAAAACATTTAATAAGGTATAAATAAGGTGAATTTATTTTATAATCCTATCATAGACATAAAGAATACACATTGAAATACAAGGATACAAATGATTACAGACATCAGTTTGCCAAAATTGGATTTTCTGAGTCTAGGCAGAATTGAGCAGGAATTGACGCAGGTTGTTTCATGGGTGCCCACTTCTGTCCACTCAGTATTCACGATGATTAAGCCTAGCATTTGGCAAGAAAAAAGGAATGCCATATAAAATAATTTAATTTTATTAAGGGGAACTTAGGAAAATCTGGCTGTTATTAAAAAAGAAGTAAAAAGAAATAGTTTAAAATAAAATGAACCATAGAACGTCTGGAGACTATTTTAAAATATGCCATTAGAAGCCCAAGATGAATTTTTTGTCATGAATCATAAAAACAAGCCAGATGCATTAAAAAATGCTTTCACAGCAAACTATTACAGTAAAAGCTGCTTTCATGGGTAGAAACAAGCATCTAAATCAAATTTTCCCAAGTAAAGGAAAAAAGGGAAGCCTCCAAATTTTGACAATCAGGTACAACTGGAAATTAGACCAGAAAAAGATTTGTGAAACTATCTTACAAGCAACTTCAAAGCCAATAATGAGACCCTTAAAAATGTCAAAGAGAGGAAGGAATCCAATTCCAGAATCCAAAGAAATCCTAAATATAAAATTGTATTATTTGGGGAACACTCAAAGAGTAGTTAGTTATTTTCTCTTTTAATGTATTCATTTGACGATTCCAACACTTAAACTACATATTAAAGTACATGTGTCATAAGTACTGGATCCAATTGCCAAAAAAATAAGTTGTTAAATTTAACACAGATAAATATCTAAGATGCTAATAGCATATATACAAAAATTAAGAAAAATGTAAGGGTTAAATGTGGAATAATAAGCCACGACATATGACCTCTCACTAACAAATGAAGCAAATCAGAAAAGACAAGTTGTCAATATGATCCCCATTCATAAAGACAGAATTCAGTGAATACCCTGGAAATCAAAGGTTTACTTCCAACCGGGTGATCTGGTGGAATCTCTACAAAAGAGAGAATAACTATGTTCTTAAAACAATGTAACTCATAGAAGAATTATGGTCCTGGGAGGTAAAATGATGCTTGAATACTTGTATGACTAAGTTCATACAAAAACTGATTAAAGATTGAATCATCATGGGATTTTGAAAGATGTTCTAACATGCATTAGGAGCTATCTTAGAGTCAAAAACAAAGACAGAAATATTTCTTCAGGTGGAAAAGTTCAAATGCTTAGGCCTTCCTAGGACTACAGTGCTATAACATCTCTAGAAAAAACATTACCCAGAGAATGTTCTGGACTTACAGATAATATCAGAATACTTCTTTACCTTGCAATCCATCTACTTGCCTTCAATAATACCCCAAAGCCCCAGCAAGGTCCCAAGGGTAAGGAGGTAGATGGAGAAGGAGGAGGAGAAGTTTTATCTCCTCTCTGATGGTCCCCAAGCTTCTACCAAATGTGCTGGTGGAGAATTTCTTGAGGATTCTATCACAGATATTTAGAACCATTTCTGGATTATCCTAAACTTCAGGAATTTTTAAAAAATGTGAATGATTATCATTAAAAAGCTCCATGATTATCTTAGTATTAATAGAAAAAGGAATAATGAATTTTTTTGTGGAAAATGTACTTGCATTCACACACAAAAAAATATGTTACTATTCACTGGGGAGAGGGTGATCCAAATTTCATTTAGATGACAAATTATATTATGATGGAAAAGACACAGAAAAATGATCCCAGAGCATTTTGCACACTCATCCTTTGAGACAGCCAAGTAAAATGCTAGTTTTATAAGTCAACAATTCTTTGTCAAGAAAAAAAATATATATATACATATATATATATAGTAGTATCTGACACTTAAAGTCATCATATGGGTAGGTTTGAAACATGTCATGTGGCATAAGTTGCCACATCTAAGAAAAGCCACAGAGAGGTGGAAAGAATCAAGCAAAGGGCAACCACAGAACCAAGGGAGGTAAGGACTTTGGATGAACCCATGCAGAAGACACAGGACTTCTTGGCTGGGAAGATGAAAACAAGAATAGTGTGATAGGCCAGTGAAGTCTTCTAAACTGTGAAGGGTGTAAATTGACTTAAAAGATGTAAAATTCAGATTAAGAGGAAAAGAACATTATAAAGTCAGTAATAAACATGAATCTATATTGCCCTCAATGTGGTGTCAGAATATGATGAAATACTGTAACAATTAAAAAGACTGAGCTAAACCT
Organism: Cacajao melanocephalus; assembly: GCA_963573385.1. Taxonomy (NCBI): domain Eukaryota; kingdom Metazoa; phylum Chordata; class Mammalia; order Primates; family Pitheciidae; genus Cacajao; species Cacajao melanocephalus. The sequence continues at coordinate 5,577 of CAUYLG010035284.1, forward strand.
AGGAATGCATATTCTAGAATCATAGATTTAGGTGAATCTTTATTTTTCCATAAAGAACAAACTTAATCTCACATATAGAGTTACAGACCATTGCCTTAACCAAAAATGGAAATTCCCAAAATATATGAGTGGTCATTAAGCTCATTATAATTTTGACATGGTCTTCAACAATAAATACTAATTGTGCCTGAGTGCAGTGGCTCATGTCTGTAATCCTAGCACTTAGAGAGGCCAAGGTAGGTGGATCACTTGAGGTCAAGAGTTGCAGACCAGCTTGGCCAAAGTGGCAAAAAGCTACCTTTACTAATATACAAAAAATTAATCAGGTGTGGTGGCACACACCTGTAATCCCACCTACTGAGGAGGCTGAGGCAGGAGAATCACTTGAACCCGGAGGCAGAGGTTGCAATGAGCTGAGATCATGCCACTGCACCCCAGCCTGGGCGACAGAAATAAGACTCATTGTACTCCAATAAAAATTTTGAAAAATGAAAAATACTCCTCCAGCCAAGGACATTTCTACTTCTTTCTATCAAAAAGAAAACTGGATATGCTAATCTTAGGTGAGGATTTTCCCATAATAGCATCTTTTATGTTGCTTCAGAAACTAGTGAAACAATAGAAATCAGGTTCTACAAACTTCAAACAAAATTGTTTTATAAAGTGAAACAAATGAAGTAATACTTGCTCATTAATAATAATGGAACATTAATATCTGATTGATAATTAAAACTTTTGACCTCCACCATCTAAAAGAAATTATTGGTAAACATATTTAATATTGGCTCCATATTCCATTAACTTCTGAAAGTCGGAATTGTAAATGGTCACATAGAGTGCAATTTCATTTGCAGAGATCTTGAGCATATTTTATATTTTTAAAAATTGACTATACTATTAACCAAAAAAAATGAAAAATTTAATTATAAAATGAAATTGAACTTGGCTAAACATCAACATATTCTGAAATTTCAAGAATGAAGAAACCATAAGTGAATTTTGAAAATCACTGATGTTTTCAGGGGATAAAGATCTAAATTCTACATTTGCATTTTCTTAAGTGTTCAGTGGTTTAAAGACTGTTTGGAAGCCTAGCATTAGAAATTTCTATCGTCAAGTCATTATCCTCCAGAATAAAAACACTGGCAGTCCTCTTTCTTAGCTAAGTTTTTCTAGAGAAAAACTCCATGGCAATGCTTATTAAAATAGAAGCTTTTATATAGTGTTCTTTGTAAAGTCCTAGTAGAAACTTAAACACACACTTTTCAAAAATGATATGTGTGTCTTATGGCAATATAATTTCAAGCTTGGTACAATGCAAGGGCTTTAAAATCTCTCTGTGAAGTGTATTTTATGTGTACCCTCAGTTGTTATGGTTTGCTTTAATTTATGTAATTATGTATGAGGTCAATATGGAAAACTAGCTCTCACTCATTACTGGCAAACATTCCTGAACAATGTGTGTGCCTTCAGGAATCAAACTAACAGGCTCACAGTCTATAACAAGGTCAAATGAAAGCAACCAATTGTTCAGGCACTAAACAGTTGTGATTGTTTACTGTATTACAATCGTACTTTAGAGATGACTTAACAGGCATTAAATTATATCCAGAATGCTCTCAGATGACAATCAACTGAGCACACAAGGCAAATAGAGCTCATGCTAATTGCCAAATATCAGGACACAATTGCAACTCTCATTCTGTCATATCAATATAAAAATCCTTAGGACACAGGGCTGAGGTGATTGCTGTTTGGAATTTAATCAACTGGAGTTCTTTCGGACACACTAATTTTTGAAGATGTAAATTTTAAAGTTATTTAAAAATTCTCAAAAAATGAAATGTTAGTGTGAAATGCCAGTGTCTCCACAGACTGCCATTATTTTCCATCTTATAAGAAAATCAACCTAAATCAAGCTTGGATTTCATCATATAACCTCCTACCGCCATTTTAAAAAACCTTGAAAGATAAAAGTTTTCTGTAGACGATAAATGTTTCTTGATGTTATTGGAACCTCTGCTCTTTTCAGATCTTTGTCCTGGAATAAACTTAGGAAGTTTATCTTTGGTTCCTCGAACACTAAATTCATTTATACAGAGCATCAGAAGAGAACAAGAAGCTATTTAGTCTAATTTCTTAGGAATTTCTTCTATAGCATCCATAAGTGGCTGTAAAGCACCTGCCTGGTTACTTCCAGAGATGGAGGATTCATTACTTCAAAGGGAACCCATTGTATTCTTAGGTCAAATGTTAAAAAAAGTTTTCTACAAGGAGTCCCACATAAGATTTTGAAATTGTTTCCATGCATAAATGTGGAGCAGAGGAGCAAAGTAGTCTGTAAGGTAATTTGCTGAAAAAAATCATGGATTATCTGGCAGCCAAAATTGACTGTTATTCTTTCTACCATAAGGAGCTAAGATGGCCTATAATAAAAAATAAATGTAACCATTTCCACACAGATTATCACTGCAACATTTGAAGACACACTAACCAGGACCTCCCCCCAGCATCTTACTCTCACATTCTCTGACATGAATTCATACCCATTACCCCTTCCATTAAAATAGAATAAACAATTTTTACCTGGATATACATATACATCCAAAATGTACCTTCTTTAAAGCAAACCAATTTCTATAGTAAATGGTGCTATAGTAGGTCTTTACATTGTTTTATGTTTTATATTTAATAAAGGCATAATGACAGATGAAGCAGTCTTCAGAGCAAAGACATTTGATGTTTTACATTTAATAAAGGCATAATGACAAATGAAGCAATCTTCAGAGTGAAGACAATCTAGATAACAGATCTCTTCAAGAAAAGCAATAGTGAAAATAACTGGGTTTTGACTGTCTTCTTTTCTGTTGCATCCATTTACATGATGGTAAATGTTTAAAGAGTAATGATGATCTAGATAATTGGCAAATCAAATAAACAACTGACATTTAGCTATTGCTTCCATACAATTCCATTTCACTTAGTTCCCTTCCATGACGAGTTGCTAAAATGTGTTTAAATTAAAATCTAAGCAAGGCCATAAAACACGTATTAATCTGCAACTCTTTTTCTTACCTTCTTAACTGTAAAACTCACTAGCGTACCTTCTCTAATTTTACTCTCTGTAATCATTCTTAAGACTCTGCTGTAATGGAACCTCTCCAGCTGACTGCACACACCTTATATAGTTCTCAAGAACTTTGATTAAACTCTATCGTAGTAAGAAATTATATAAAAGCCATATTTATTTAAAAGTCACTTTACTTTAAAAATCACATAGCTATGGAGTTCACTTCAAAATTGTACTGTTGGGTCTAAGACCCCAGTAGTTGTATTAGAAAGAGAACTACTATGCTCTTTTGCTTACTTCAGAGCTTAAATAAATAAATCTCTGTTTTTTTCAGTCAGTAAACAGAAAGAGTCAAATAATTACAATGCGATATGAATAGAATTCTTTAAAATCTCAAAGGAGAACTAGGAAGTAAGCCATCTACTTTGCTTGAAGTACTTCAACACATGATCTCATTCAATCCTCACACACTGCAAAGTATCAGAGCAAGTATTCTCATCCCTTACATTTTTTAGATATAGAACATGAGACTTATCTGTATATTTAAAACAAAAGATTATACAGCTCATAGATCAAAAATCTAGGATTTAAGATGAAAGTTTCTAACTCCCTGCACAATAATAGGTAAGGTCAGCACTCCATCACTTTCCGCCTACAAGTTATGATACCAAGAAGTTCTAAATTGTATCTCTGTGGTGTTTCTTCAGAGAAATTAGGATGGCAAAGGGCATGGACAGATAATATGGTAAGTTAAAATGGCAGGAAAGCCAACACACAATGTAGCTCAACTCAAAATATAGACATCAAAAGCTTCCCCAGAGAATTCACAGTGGAACACAGCCAGGTGTCCAGGTGTGGAATGAGCTAGTTCCCTACAGCGATCCCTTCCTGTTATCCTGGCTCCTGTTGCTCCATCCCCAGGGAAAATAGTTGCAGTATGAATTAGATTTTTAGGTTCCAACTCCTGCAGAGGCTGGCTTTTTGGAAGAGCCTGGCTTTTTCTGGCCCTGGACCAGGCTTAGCACAGAGATTGGAAAAATCTCTTTCTCAGAAAGGAGCTAGAGTGGAAAGCATTGTAGAACTAAGGAGGAGGAGAGTGGCGAGGAATCAAATGATTTATAAATGAAGATCAAAGATCTCACCAAGATGTGAAGGCAGATGGGGAATTTTATTTATCTTGAACTGCTTAGAACTGGTTGGTTTGGGATGGCAGTTAATAGTCTGCATTGTAAAATCAACACATATGTTTAAAACACTGTTGGGGGAAAAGAAACATAGCAGATATTCAGAGTGTAAAAGGACGTATTCAATCAATGTTGGATTTTTATTTTTGTATTTTCTCATCTTTTAGAAAGCAATCTCAAGTGGGTACCTGATTTGTAGACACAGTGTCTGGTTGCCTATGTGGTTCTAAACCAAGAGCCCACAAAAAGTCAACCTAGCTAAACATTTTCAATACGTGTGTCTGCCAACATTACATTCAATTCTCAGATATCTTCTGAAAATGTATTTTTCCTAACTGAATAAAAATGTAATGTTACTTCTGGAAATTGGTTGGAAGGAGTCAGATGGAAGAAGAAACCCATTCTTGCATGCTCTTCACATACATTATTTCATTTAGTTCTCAAGCTGCTTGGCAATAACATTATAACCTCCATTCTACAGATGAAAAAACTGAACCATCTAGAGGTTACGTGATTCAGGCAAGACTATCATGGTAGTCAAGAATAAACTCAAGATTTGAAGGGAAATCTGTTTAACCCCAGTCATGCATGCTTCACTAACCCATAATATCTAACAAGTATATTAGCCAGGAAGACGTTTCCTGACTAACATAATGACATCAATAGTTACAGGAAAGATAAGGAAGAAGGCACAGGAAAGGGTAAGTGGGATGCACAGGGGTGATAAGCTTGGGTATGCATCATCATACAGAGGCAGATATGCCTTTACTATATGTAATTACTGGAGCTCTAAAGTTTGCTCTCTTGGCTCAACTATCTCCCCTATATCTATACTCTCTGGTTTCTGCTTGCCTTGCTTTCCATGGACTGAACCCTCTTACATCAGTGCTTCACATCCCTTTTGGTTGTTCTGGCAACACATGTTTCAGTTTTCTGTAGCAGTTGCCAAAATAAGCATTTGAACATCTGGAAATCATCCTCCATCACTTTCACCGGTAAGATGCATTTTCCTTAAAAGATAGTTCCCATATAGACTCCCTAAGATTCTGCATTACCTATGAATAACAGCTTTCCAATATTCCCTGGCTATGGAAAATAGCAACCCACTGACTGCAAACTCTGGCACTTTCAGTCATGTTAATAACCACACATTTTATGAGTCAACATTATGGTGTCTTGAAATAATACATTTAAAAAAAAATTAAGATAATCAAGCAAACAAAAAAAGGCACATATACATACACACATCTGTATGCACACATACACACAACACACAAACCTTTGGATTCCTTAAAGGAGATTACTATATCAGAAACTCTATTTTTTATTCTCTAAGACATGATATTTGAAAGTCAATGCCATTAATATAAACTACAAAGAAATAATGAAATGAATGCATAGCAGTAACACCAGCAAAAACACAGTATTAAGTTAAAGTTCTAGTTCAACACATATTGGCATGATGTAACAAGGTTTAATAAAGATGCTGCTCATTTGCAAAGGGAATCATAATTCATGACTCCTTCTTCTTCCACAAATATGATGTGGGTTGATGCCAGAGTAGTATCAGGTCCGCAAAATGACCTGGCAAATGTCTCTGATACTGCACAAGTGGGCAGTCCCCAGCATAGCAGAATCTTGCCAGTTTCCCTCTTCCCTCACTCTCCATAGCATGATGAGAAATATGTTGCCCAGGCTGTTCTTGAACTCCTGGCTCAAGCAATCCTCCCAATTCGGCCATCCAAAGTGCTGAGATTACAGGAGTGAGCTACCATGGCGTCCAAATGAACCATAATTTTTAAAATGAGAATTTTAGTAGACTTTGGTTCTATGGGGTTAGCATCTCCATTATATTCACTCTTGTATGTACTTTACCTGGCATAAAACTTGAAATAAAATTAGGTTGTCAGTAAATGCTTGCTGAATGAATGAATAAGTGAGTGGTTATGAGTACCTTGAAACAAAATAATAAAAAGGTCCCTAAAGTATCCTGAAATTTTATTTATTTATTTATTTATTTATTTATTTTAGAGAGAGGGTCTCATTCTAACGTGCAAGTTGGAGTGGCACCATCAGAGCTCACTGCACCCTTGAGCTCCTGGGCTCAAGGGACCCTCCCACCTCAGCCTCCTGACAGGGACTGTAGGTGCATGCCACCAAGCCTCGCTAACTCTTTTTGAGAAGACAGTGTCTTACTATGTTGCCCAGGCTGGTCTTGAACTCCTGGCCTCAAGCAATCCTTCGGCTTTGGCCTCCCAAAGTGCATGATAACAGGCATGAGCCATTGCACAGGGCTTTTGGGAGATTTTTAAATGCTTTATATCACATCTGTTTCATTAATTTTATAGCATATATTGCTCTACATTTTGCTCCTTTGGCCTTTCACCTGCCAGATTCCATCTTCTAAGATCTTCATGCAAACTGAATCCACTCTGTGAAGTTGTACCATTCTCCAGAACAGCACTGACCAAGACAAGTTTCTATGATGATGGCAATGTTCTATTATCTGCATTGTCCAAGACAGTAGTCACTGGCATTAGTCTATATTATATGCGACAGCACTGTTTCAGAATCCTATCCTAGTTTTAATTTATTTACAGAACTATTTATATGGGACAGCACTGTTTTAGAATCCTATCCCATTTTTAACTTACTTACAGAACTATTCCTTTATGGCACTTATTATTGGAAATTCTCTTTTTAAAATATACATTTTTGTTCATTTATTGTCTTTTATTTCTCTGTATTAGCTTCTGCCATAACCCACTAGCACAAACCTAGTAACTTAAAACACCAAAAATGTTCCAGGTTCTAGAGGCCACTACATAACTTTACTCATGGCTCCCTCTTCATTATCAGAAACAGAAGAGTGGCATCTTCAACCATCTTTCTCTGGCTCTGATTCCCGCTTTTGTCATCACATCTTCCCCCTTTGTTTTTCTTAGAAGGATGCTGGAGATTACATGGGGCCCAGCTAGTTGCTCCAAGATAACCTCTGTATTTTAAAATTAGCTGATTAGCAATCATAATGTCATCTAAAAACTTAATTCCTCTTTTCCATATAAGGTAACATATTCACAGGTTACAGAAATTAGAGCATCGACATCTTTGGAGGTGGCCATTATTTTGCCATTCACACCCTGCAGTAGAATTCAAGTTCCATGAATCTCAGAGACTTGCTCATTACTGCATCCTCAGAGTGGCAACACTGCGCTCAATAAATAAATATTTATTAAATAAAGAAATTTCAAAATTTCTTCTTTGTGGAACAAGTTTTGATATATACTGAGGACTGCAGAATTTTAAAAATATAAAAATTGCATTTGAAGACAAACCCATATATAAAATTCTCTTTAACATATTATCCTTTCACAAGGCTTTGTCAAGACTTGAAAGTTTCAATTGTGCTCAGTTTTCTGATGTATATTGATAGTCTTGTCCTCGTAAATTAATTGTAAAAGACTCTGGCTATCCAGCTTTGTTGGAGAGACTGTACCAGTAAGACATAGGCTTATATAAGCAGAATATTATCACACCTTGATGTTTTAGTACAAAAAATTAATATTCTTTTTCTATAGCCAAAAACATGTATTGACATTTCTCAACTATGTTTTTGTGCTGAATATTTGAGTCTGTTATCTGATAATAAGTTCCACTAAACTCACGGTGTAAAATCACATTATCTTCTGAAACTTCCAAAATAGCTAGCATGAAATCCACTATTAATTCACACTAGAGAATATTATAAGCATGCAGTCTATTCACTCACTCTAATAATTTACAATAAAATAGTGGAAATATGGCTGAAAATAAGTTGCCAGAGTAGCTGAAAAATAATATCTGTTAACAAAATAGAAAATTTAGCCTAGGCAACTGTTCATATGACTATGCAATAGTTCTAACTACCTGTCTATATTTTTTCACTCATCTCCATAATGGATAGCACTGAGGCTATAGTGAAGTGAGTAGTTAAGTATTTGGCACAATTTAATGAAACTTCCAGCTGTGAGATATACATATGTGTCACCACATGAAGCCACGAATACAAATAATGCTAAGACTTTTAGATCACATTTCACATTAAAAATGAAAGTTGTATAAGTATGATTTCTTTTTTTAATGTTTCTTCCAGGTGTATCAAAGTATATACAAATAATCACAAATCTGGAAGTTTAACCCAAAACAAAGAAAGACAGAAAAGAGTGGTACAAGAGAATCTAAAATATTCACTAAATTGACAGAGCATGCTAACGACATTTAAATAAAGAGGTCTAAAGCAAGAATATAATTTCATCATATATCTTCAACAATAATTATAAACACACTGCTCTGTTATCTTCTAGAGAGGGTGATATTTCAACTACTTTGCAAACTTGACTGAATAGAGTAAACTGCATGGAATCCCAATCCAGGCTATTATCTACTTCAAAGTGTTTTTCACACATACCAGTAAAAGGAAGATTGGAATGTAATGTGCTTTGGATGACAAAAATAAAATGTGGGCTAATTCTTCAGTGGAACTAAATGTTTTATGGTATTCTTGTTTGAAATAAAACTTGGCCAAGGCTTTAGTCAAAATGTCCTACTTCCTCTGGTATGTCCTGGTTTGAAGAAACAACTTAATATTTTTACCATTTGCGATAATAAACTACAGTATTTTAATCTGATATTAGGTATACATCTATTATTTGTTCTTGACCTAAACAGGAAATAATATTTTAGTGGCAACTAAATTTTCAAAACATTACCATTCTATACATCCATTTTTTTCTCTCTCTAGATAGATTTCAATGAAGGTAGGGACTGTGTCTTATATACTGTGGTATCCCTACAACCTAGCACAATACCTGAAACGTAGTGCATGTCCAATAAGTATTTGCTGTATTTTAATTATGAAGTCACAGTGTTAGGTAATCATACAGTAAAAAGTAAATGAATTACTAAGCATCATTACAGTAATAGCTACAGATATGTGCAATGACTGAATCCATAGTAACGACTTCTATGAGTAATTTATGGAAATTCGGGGTTATTTATGTTAACCAATATTATTATTACATAAAGGATTAAATATCAAGCCAAAACATTTTTGCAATTCTTTTCTAAAGCCACTGATCACAGTCCTCTATTTTTGAAGTGCTTACTAGCACTATGAACATTTCTTAGCACTAAAAAGTATTAATACAGTACAAATACCAGTAGAACACATCTATCATTTTATTAGTATTTAAGAGATCCCTAAGATTAAGAAACAATATAGAACTAAAAGAAATTAGCAGAGTAGAATTTAAGTCAAATATATGACCCAAATGGCTACTATGTGAAATTAGTTCAGGAATCAATATGTTTGAATATGTAAGAGATTGAACCTCTGGAAATTTTAGTTTGGTTTTTAACTGTAAAGACAACTACTCTCTCAAAAATTGTTAGAAAACACAATATTACCAGATCCAGTATCTTTTCTTCATCCTTCCTTGGATCTCTGTGATAAGGAACTGCCGATCTCTCCTAAGAATATCTCTGATGCCTTCCATAACTCTATATTCTCCTGTCTGCTTCCTCTCTGAAATCTTTCACTCATTTCCCAACATCTCCAGCTTTTCCCCTTTCCTGAACTGACTCTAGACTTATTACCAAAACTTTAATGTCTTTTTGTTTGGTGCTTATCTATCCTATTTCTTAGCCTAATTATTTCAAGTGCTTTGCAACTAAATTTGAAACTTCCCAAGGTCAGAAACAGAGGATTCTACTTCTGAATTCCTTACTAAATGTATAGATTGAATGCACCATTGTACTTTGTTTGGTTCAACGAAGTCACACAAATATTTATTATCTATGGATTGATTGATTATAAATGGGTAGCATTCGTACAAACTGGTAAAACATTTCTGCAGGCAATTAAACTTTTAACTCATTAGTAACTACTTTTAAGAAAATCTGAATGAAGGTGTTGATCATCTATGTCACTACATCAGGAAGAAAAGTATTTTCTTAGCAAATAAATATTTTAATTAGAGAACCTCCTACTGAAAATATTTGGTTCAGATAAGGTCTCTGCTTAAGCTGGTCTATATGCATGTTGTTAGTTACATACCCATCAATTCCCTTTACCAAAATCTATAGCTAACTATATCTCTCATATTAGGTATCTAAGTAAGACCACTTTTAATTCTTCTTTCTACTTGCACTGTCTAACATGCTGCTTAGAATTCAGAGACCCAGAAAGTACTCAATAAATATTTGAAAATGACTGTTTGATTGATTTTAAAATCAGCAGAGTATACAAAGCTAAGGCAGAAAATCTAACAGGAGTGTCTCACTGAATGCTGAACAAGCATTATTTTTTTCTCAAAAGTCATTTTTGGCTCTTGCACTGTCACATAGCCTGTGATTACATTTGTTTTCAACTCTACACAGATTCCAGCTACAAGGTTGCTGCTTTTATTACAAGTAAATGCATTAGTTGAGTAAATTTCAAGTTGTGTGGTTCTGTCTTCCTAACTACAGCTCTTTATGCATATCCACAACTTCAGGGAATGAAAAAATTATTTTAAAAAATCTAAGCTTCTTAAACATTCAGTTGGCCAGGCATGGTGGCTCATGACTATAATCCCAGCACTTTGGAAAGCTGAGGCAGGAGAATCACCTGAGGTTAGGAGTTTGAGACTAGCCTGGCCAATATGGTAAAACCTCATCTCTAATAAAAAATACAAAAATTAGCTGGGCATAGTGGTGAGCACCTGTAATCCCAGCTACTGGGAGGCTGAGGCATGAGAATCACTTTAACCCAGGAGGCAGAAGTTGTTGCGATCCAGCCTAGGGGGCAGAGCAGGATCCTGTCTCAAAAAATAAATAAATAATAAATATCTAAATTTTAAAAATAAAACATTAAATTATATTTTTCCTCATTATTGCCTGCCACAGGTTTGGTCTCACTGAAGTCTGTAAGAACTCAGCACTGAACACAAATGATTTTCATGTAATATAGAGTGTTGCTCTTGGTGACTAAAGTTGCCATCCTCCATTTTTTCCTCCTCTCTGTAAGATACAATTGAGAGAGGCCTGACATATGAGCCAGAAAATTGAGGCTCTATTCCTCTGTCCAACATCCTCTGCATCATTCATTCCTTTTAGATTCAGTGTCCTCATCTTTAATCTGACATTCTGAGAATGTATGCATAAAAGAAGTGGGTATACTTCATGAATTGTATAATACCACTTAAATGTAGTGTGGTATTATTATTTATAGAGGCAGAAGACACCAAAAAAAAAATGTCAACAGAGTATAGACCACTAGCCATCTCAGAAAACCCTATCTACCTTTGTCTCTAAGAAAAACTTTATCTTGGCAATCTTTATCCCCCCTTTTTGTATCTTGAACATCTTCCTCTTTCTGGAGCTTTTTTCTGAAGCCTATAAGCAGCCAACTCTGCCATCTGAAAATAAAATAAAACAAAAATCCTCACTGGACTCTACATCTTGTTCTGACTAGGGTCCCATAGCTCTTCTTCCCTTTACAACTCAGCTTCTCAATGCACAAAGAAAGAAAAGATAAAAGTCTATACCTCTGTCTTCCCTACTACTGAAGGCTGAGTTTATAATTAATCAATCAATAAATTGTCAAAAAAAATCAAAACTCTAATAATAATGTCTTCCTACCTTCTATTCTATGCTCTAGGACATTAAAGTCATTGTAGTTTTCTACAAAACAATGCTAATTAATATTCCTGAGAATTTCTTCATGTACTTTTTCTTATCTAGATGCCATTCTCTTGTCTTCCCTCTTGTCTCATTTCTGCTAGTTACTGCATATCTATCCTTTATGTTTTGGATGCATCTGTAAGAAACAAACCCATGCTCTCAAGGGTGCATTGGACACTATTCCTATGCCATTCTTTTTCACCGTATTTATTACACAGCGTTATAGTTATTTGTTCATGTATCTATTCCTCTCATTAGGCATTCCTTAAATGCAAGATAATATGTCAACCATCTTTGTGATTGACGTATTATAATCTCTGACCCGAGTCACTATAATAAAACAGGTTAGATATAAAATCAACTTTGTTCCCATGTAATTACAGTGCTTTGATGTACATATTTTTATAAGGCTTTGGACCAAAAGATGCTAAATACATCTAAATTATGCATAACAGCTAGTTCCATGTTCTTAAGTTCAATGCTATGTACACAAAAACTTAGGCAAGGTTGTGCAATGTAATTAGACAGCAATCTAAAAACAGAGAGAAAGCACTTAATTTTGAAACATGAAGAAAAATATATTTTGTTTGAAATATCAGTCACAAACTTTTATTGAGTTCCTACTATATGCATAGCACTAGATCTGGATCTGACTTTCTGGGTTTGAGAGATGGTCTTTATCCTCAAGAAGCATATGATATAACTAAAAGATCAATGACAATTATAATAAATGCAATTTAGAAAACAATGGACAATGAATAAAAGGATTTACTGTGTGCGAAATGTGTTAAAGAAAAAGTGCTACTGTTTAGAGAAAAGAGAAAAAAGATGTCTATGATGTTCAAAAATGTTTTCAAAGAGGATGCACATCAGACTTAATGGCAGACTTGAAAGATTTGGATGTGAAGGAGAGGAGAAAATAAAAGATAAGGAACATAATAGAGTTCATGCAGAGGAATGACTTCTCAGGTGTGCCATCCGCAAAGGCTTTCCCTGAGCTCCCATCCGTCCCCACCTCTCAGGCAGTAGAAGTCTTCTGTTATTCCCCTGATTCTTTGTCTGCCTCTGCCACAGCACAGACCTCAAAGTATTATCCTTGTTTCATTCCCCTTAGATGACTAACTTCTTGGGAGTAAGGATTAAATATTTGTTTCTGTAGCAATCAGTAAAGAGCCCAATAAATAGCAGGTACTCAGTACATGCTTACCAAATTAATGAATAAATGAAGGTATATGCCTCATAACTTGCATGGTGGGGGATATATTCCTTTGTAGAGAAAAGCAAGTTGAAATCTCCATCATTTGAGACCAGAGCATCATTTTGTTTAATAAAATGTTGAATGCGTCAGAGTCATCTAAAGCAAATTCTAATGTTACTGATAACACTTTCATAATGACTTCTGAATATAGAATGGGTTTTTAATTCCCCAAATTAGTAAATTATTGGCAAGTGCTTTAAGATGACCAAAGTATATCTCACTTATTGAAGAGTACATTAAGCTAGAACCTAATAGTTTCCTCCCACTGGAATCCCTGATGTAAACATGGATGTGAGCATTTGTGTGTAGACCGGGTTTTCTAAAATACTATCAGATTTTTAATCTGAATGTTTCATGCACTTGAATTCAACAAACATAATACTTGTAAGAATGTAAAAACAAAGCTTGTTTTCTGCCCAGAATCCCTGAGAAAGGAATTCTAGCAGGACTTGAGAAGATAAATGTTTGCAGGACTCAGTCATTACTAGAAAAGGGGGGAAATGGGAGAACAAACACAAAAATTGAGTGTCATTTTCCCAGAAGATAAAGGAGGGCAAGCAGCACATTCCAAAAAATTTCTGTGATCAAGGAATATCAATGGAATAAATCAAATCTTCTAAATATTCATAGTAAACACTCATATATCTATATATGTCCCAACACAATTGCAAAGAAAAATAAGAAGTCAAGAAGACACAAAAAATAAAAAAATTAAGAACAAATATGATCTACTCCTCAGGTTAAAGCCCACAACCATTTAATAATAATAATTCACCTTCTCTCTTGCCCTATTTTTCTGCTCCTTCTCCACCTCTCCCATTTTTCTCCTTCTTTCCTTCATTATTATTTGTATTCTGGATGAAATAGCGATTTGGTATGTTCAAAGGTTGTTGAAAAAAATAAGTACTGCAAAGGTGAATGCACCAGCTGTAAGGGCAAGAAGGCATCCTGCTAAACTCTGACATCTCGTCTCACCAAAACACATTTAGAGAACACTGAGTCTGTGGTTAAACAGTGTAACACAACACATGATACGTTTATATATTTCTCTCTAATTGGAAAATTCAGTTAATATGAACAATTTGATATCAGATTATTTTGAATTTTTTTTACAATCATCTCCTTTTACATCAGTGTCTAGAAACTCTGTTGTAGAGTCACTCAGTGAAAAGTAGATCAATTTACAAGTATAAATTGGGAGCTGTGCTCCTTAAATAAACCATATTTAGGGAAATAACTACAAACCTGAATTGATCAAAACTTCAAATGCAAATTTACAAGTACAGAAACATATTACCACTCAGATTATTTGTGACGCTTCCATCTACCAAATGTGTACATGAGACTTTCCACTGTATTACAGCACAAATATGACTTAAGTGAAGTACCTTTATGTAAATATTCTATAGTCATAAGCTTTCAAAGCAGACAGTGGCCCTGGGTAATGTATCACAGGTTTTCCAACAGAAGTAACTGAGGTCCAGAGAATTTAAGTCACTTCCACAAAATCACCAAGTTAGCCCTTGCAGAGCTGCAATTACGATGCAGATTTCCTGTGTCCTGGTCCAGTTTTAATTTAAAAGCTTTTCTTTCAAATTATTTCAACAATTCATTCATGAAAGTAACAGCCTATTTGGTCGAGGCCCTCATATCTTTAACTACATGTTTCTCTCTACACAAGTAGAGTCTTAAAATACCAGAATGTAGACAGGCCTGAGGGATGACAGGACCTTTTTCTAAACATTTGGCTCAGATGCTTGTGGATATTTGTCACCAGTTTAAACTTCCAGCTCCAAGTCACCTTCTGACCCAGGGAAAAGAGATACCATACTACAAACAGATCTAAGCATTTAACTTTGAATCTGAGACAAGCTTCCTGATGCGAGATGCATAAAGAAAAAGTAATAATAATAGTGATCAAAGTTTCTGTCAGGAAGCTACACTTTTGCTTGTAGGGAGACTACAGTCCAGTTACAGCAGAAAAATCACATTTTGTTTTTCTATCTATTCTGTTTTTCGTGAAGTCAAAGCCTCTATTCTTATTTTTTTCCTATTTAATTCCTATTCTGGGGCTTTGGGGGATGTTCTAGATAGTTATATAAGAAGTCTATTTTATTTTGCTAAATAAAAGATTTAAATAAGATTTTGAAAATATACAACTTTACCTTATTTTATTTCTATGAAGAGTCTTATATTCCTTTGGATTATTATTACTATTGCTTACTTCAAATAAGAATTTTATTTTGCACTTAGCTGACTGTTCACCACAGTAAAAGTATGCTAAATAATAACACCTTTATGTAATATATGCTTATATAATAGGGTTTTACAGCTGACTAAGAATTTCCACAGATATTATGAACTCTTTCTTTTGAACCAGTAAGGTAGAAAAATGTTAAGTATTATCCCTGTTTTGTAAATAAGAAAATTAAGACCCCAACACATTATGTTTATAAAGAATTTATAAGGAAAGAGTCAGAATTTTATTGCAGTCCTCTGACACAGGGCCAGTTGCTATCTGGACTCTATCCGCGTTGAGTTAGCAGAAGTTGGGCAAGCTCAAACAGCTGCTTTCTCTTCATTGACTGCTCAGGCAAGGTGCATGCCATCCCTCACAAAAACACTGCCCCAGGGCTCAAATAAGTCTGTCTTGACATCAGTAAAATGTCATTAAAGTAAACAGATGTTTTACATATTGAGCATATTTCCACTTGTCTCAAACAACTCTACCTGAGCCAAATGTGCAAGCAATTGCCAAAACCTTTATATTAGAAAAAAAGAATTAAATTAAACTAGTATATGTACCACTAAATGTGCAAAATGCATTTTAATACCAAAGGATAATTTTGGGGGGTTTTCCTGCTTTGCTTTTCCTGAATTGCTTTGTAAATAATCAAGAGCTGAGCACAAACCTGGCCAAAGGGAAAAACATGAGACAAATAAAAATAACTATAAATATAAATCATAAATAAAAATTTACTACTGTCATTTCAAATCTCCCAGTTATAGTTTTTCTTCTTCTACTCCCTCCGCAGTTTTGCCCCACATGTCTAAGATTCACTGCTCCCTTATCCTTCCTCCTATCAAACCTAGTAACTGGGAATAATCTGATAAAAATTGTTTTAGGTATTGGAGGAAACAATCTGTAATGAGCCAATCAGGGAATCCATTCTAAAAGTACTAATAACATCCACATTTCTTCAGTGCCCATTAAGGCCATGCATTTTAATTTAACTCCTCAATATGCAGATGAGGAGAGGAAACTGAATCTTAAAGAAGATCACGAACTTACTCAAGGTTGCAAGATTAGTAAATAGCAAAGTCTGGAACCAAAGATGAGAATCCAAAGACCCTTCTTTTGTTAACTGTGTATTGAAAATAAATGGAAAGAAGTGCTAACTGTAAAAAGCTTTATATGTGGAAAAATGGTAATAGTTAGGAACTCTTGGGAAGCTCTCAAAATAAAAATTAAAAACAAAAACTCACTACTGAGTCAGTGTCCTACTCCTATTGCTTGTAGGTAGGTCTAGTTGACAGAATATATGTTTCTAGCCAAACAAATATAGTATTGTGACACAGTCTGCTTACTTATCTATTTGTTTATTCTAAAATGACTATGTTTAAAAAATAAGGTAAAAAATAGAAGAGTCAAAGAACAGATGTCGAGAAATGTCATCTACTTTCCCAAATATTTTAAAATTCACTAAATAAATCCCACAATACATCATTCAGGTATGGTCATACTAAATTAGCATGGAGCCTTACATTTTAGTGCATTTCAATGAGGCTATCTGAGCCACGTGTCCGTCGGTATCACTTGTATACTCTTAGAGAGCCCTTCTTTCCAGGCTCTTACTGCTTTCCATACCCTCTCCTGTCTTCCACATCCTGCCTGCAGACTCCATAGAGGCATCAGGTTCTACCCAAGTGTGACATGAAACTTGCTTTTGAAGAGAAAAAGGATTGAATTTTTTAAAAAAAAATCACTTAAGACAGGAAAGGAACATTGCAGGCAAAGAAGTACCCATTCTGAAATCATTCCAGTGAAACTGTCATCTTGGAGAGCTTCTCCCCGAAATTCAGCTGGCTATGTTAGGTCAGTTTGGGCATATATCATAGGGCAATTTTAGGGATCTATCCTCAAGAAACTTAAAAGGCCTCTTCAGAAACAATAGGAATATAGTGGGCAAATTTCCATTTTGATTATAACCAGGGAACTTTCAGTTTCTAATAGAAAATACTCGATTTTAACATTTTGATTGTGGAACCCTCCGTGGGGAAGTAGGGTGTCTATGACAGCTGAATTTTATTCTCCTATAGTGTGAGCCACAGAGTCCATCTGGGATACTGTGATTTTTACCCAGAGCCACTGTGATTCCCATGGCCAGAAAATATTGAGGAAAAACATCTTAAAAGGCAAATTACCACATAACAAGCTTGCATTACAAGGGTGTAATATCATTAAATCTGTGTCCTAGGATGACAACTATAGAGCACCTGGACTATATTAGTTCCCCATGGGCTAGAAAGAAAAAACAACGCCAAACAGGTAAATTGTGATAAAAGGTCAAGCTGGAAGGAAAAGTCTTAAATTTGAAAGAAAATCTGGGAAAAAGACATCCGGATGGAGCTTAGCAAAACACTGGAAAGGCAAAGATGGCCTCCAAATCCTGAAAAATGCCTTTTCTTCAAACAGAAAGGTGAAGGAAAGCATATTTCCCTTAAAAACTAAAAACAAGCCACCTATTCAAAATTATTTTCTTAGAACTGGGCTTGCTTTACTCCTAGGACTTTAGCAAATGTTGCACCCAAGGAAAATGAAGAGATACAAGCTCAGGTAACCGGGACACTCGACAAGTTTACAAGATGTATGTATATGCCGAATATACTAAAACTTAACAATTCTATTTTATTTTGTCATCCTACCTATGCCCAAACACAAACACCAACAGAGAAACCTGGAGTCTATTCACTGATTTACCTCTATAGAACTAATTCTATTTCCATTTGTTCTCATTGTTTACATAAAGGAATATACTCCCCCACTCCATTTTTTAAAACAAACAAGCAAAAATGATTCTAAGTACTATATAATGAAATATTTCTGGGCCAATGAGAACTCCATTGGTTTACAAACCTATGAGTTGTTTCTAAGCAAAATTCAGTTCAGTTATACAATGCTTAAGAGAGAACAACAAAAGCCACCAATAAAATCTTGCCTAATCTAATCAACGGATATCAAAACTTAAGGAAAAATAGGGAAGAAATGAAGAAAGAAGTGATTTTTTTTTTTTTTTTTTTACAAACATCTAGCAGGGCATAGCACTGTAGCACCTTAAAGGTTTGAACACCAGCTCCCTGACAGAATTTGCAGTTGCTCTTTATTCATCAGCTGCAAGTCTCCTTTTTCCCAGTACAAACTTTGTTTTTTAAATTCTTACATCAGAATCTCTCACTTGCCATAGAATTGTCAGTGCCCTCTGTCCTCTCAAAGCAAGTATAACCCTTTTTGCTGAAACCTCAGAAGTTTTATGTTTGTAGCCCAAGATCAGAAAACTAGGAACTTTGTAGTTCATCTCTCCATGGTAGTCAGTTAACTTCACCATCCACCAATCCACTCCACAAAAAATTCTAGCTAAAAATTCATCACAATGTGAGAAACACAGTGCCCTGAATTAAACTGTAACTTTCCATGTATTTAATATAAAAATCTTAGAATGAAAGAATGAGGGAAAAAAAGGCTTTAAATTACTTCCAGACTAGTATAAATTAATCTGGTAAGGTTCTTCTGCTTCAAGAGCAAATAAACGTATTACTGCTACAAAAGCTAAATGAAAATATTAAATCTCTATAAATAATTTGTATTTGCTATGGGAACCATCCATATTTTCAGAATTGAATAATAAAAGAAAATCTAAAGCTGATGACTACAGAACAACCATTGAATATCAAAAATTTAATTAAAGAACTTCAAAGCCACAAATTATCTTGTAAAATTCCACCTGCATTTCTCCTTCCAAGTTAAACCCATCATTTTTTAATTATGAATTTGAAAAACTACAAAGAAAGAAAAGTACAGCAAAGTAAGGAAAGTGTGAGCATGAAAACTGTGCCAATATCCCACACCAGTTTCTGCTTTCTGGAGTCAATTTCATAAAAGTCTCCTGGGAGTGAAGGGAGTGAGGTAAATTAACAGCTTTTGGAAAGTGAAGAGACTTGCTACAGAGTCTGGGAAAAGATAGTCACCCCTACTACTGTATCCAAATAGTCCTGGAGCTGCCTTGTAAATCCCTGTGCAGTGAAGCAATGCCTCTCATTCCAAATGTAACCCAGAGCAATGCAGAGTGGAAAACAGGTTTTCAGCCTTTAATAGAGACTTTATGACTATCATAGTTTCACAAAGTAAACTCTGGAACAGACAGGGCTGGTAGACAGGCATGAGGTGGCACTGGGGCACGGAGTGGATCGTGCTTGGCTTGCTACACACTGAGAAGCAGCACAAAGATTTAAATGCATGTGGGCATGTGGAGCTGTGAAGCAGGAGAGAGGCAGTGATGCTTCAAATCACAGGGCCATTAGAAACTTTCCAATGGGAAGTGCCTTTTGTTTTTTCTTTCGTTTTTTGTAGTATTAAATCTACAAAAAGAGAAAATACAATAGTCTTTTTATTTGAAGGGTAAGAATTTAAAATGGGGTTTAAAGCTTATTAACACATAGATAAAATCACTGATGTACTATCAAAATGATCATAGTAGAAAAATATATTAAAATTACATTTTAAAAGTTTTATACTAGGCTTAATCTCTTTGAGAGCAAAAGTTGTTTCTTTAATTGTAACATCTAACATCTTGATTCTCATAATCACCCAATAAGCATTTATTATCTCTCTCTCTCCCCCACCCACCCTCCCACTCTCAATCTCACGCTAACACTCTCTCTCTCTCTCAATATATATAAATAAATATATATATA